>RCUC01166225.1:37500-50973 GCA_003697995.1 Taxidea taxus jeffersonii
CATCAGATCACACCGACGAGACGCTTGAAGAAGAGGATGGGAAAATTAATGACTACAATGAAATATTTGCATTTTTCCAGGGCTGGAGAAAACAATGAACAAGAGATGTGACAACCTCAATTATTTGGTGGTGTTAAGAGCCGGGAGACAGCTCCTGCTGGAGGGAGCTGTTGGGAAGCCCGGGGGTGTCAGGCTGGCTGGAAAAATGGCAGGTGACAAGGACAACATTTTTTTTTTTTTTAATGCTACACAGGCCCACAGAAGCTCAGCTAAAAAGACAAATTGCAGGCGCAATTTCTTATGGAGGGGAAAATTTGTCAGCATTTAAGCTTGTTCCTTTACAAAGGTTGGACCGGGGTGGGAAAATAAGCCGGGCAGCAGACAAAGGAATGCAATCTGATATCTGCCAATCGATGCAACTGCCAATGGCTGGGTCTTCTTTGTTTAACACGGTTTGGGGGCTCTCTCGGCGAAGGCTGCGCACCGTACAGCTCGGAACACTCCCTGCCCACTGGGAACTCATTTGGAAAGGACCCCAGTCTGCTGGAGACCTAATTTGGCTTTTTCTAAAGCCAGCTCCAGCCAGTTTTCTGGGCAAATTTCCCTCTTGAAGTTGCCCAAACAAATGGATTTATCATCCAACATGATGTCTGCATAGTAGCTCCGTGAGCCAGAATGCAAGCATAAAATAAAATAAATATCTTTGGATCAAGGAGATGGCAAAGCCTCTCTCTCTCTCTCTCTCTCTCTCTCTCTGGGGGTCCTTGCCAATGATACTCTGGCAACCGAAAATGGCAAAATGGAGTTTTTGAAGATCAATTTTTAAAGTGCAAAACAAATTCCATTATATGAAATCCTCCCATAATTTTAATTTTGCAATGTATTTGTCTGTTGTTCTTAAATGGAATAAACAAGTCAATTTACAATCCAATTAGCTGTTTGAAATTTTGGCGATGGCAATTCATCGAGTTACAATTGGACACGCAAGGGCATCTAGATGATGCCGCCCACGTGGAAGGGTATGGAGCTATGGCTCTGCTGGTCGCCTACTATGTGCCAGACACCGTGCAAGATGGCTTAATTACACCTGTCATCTTCACTGCAACCCTGCAAGGCAGATATTGACATCCACGTTACACCGATAAGGAAAGTGAGGCTCAGGAAGGTCAAGTGACTCGCCCAAAGCCACACAGCTGTCGCATGGCAGAGACAGAACTCACACCTACATCGATTTCGCTACAAAGCTTGGGGAACTTTCCCTTCTTATTCTTTGGGTCGCCAGCACTCATATCCTGGATGGATCGGTCAAGTTCATCCATTCCCTTCAGGGCTGGTGCCCACGTTGGAAGGATGGATGATTCATCCTCCTCTGTCCTCTTCACTGCCCTCCTGTCAACCCCCAGCCATTCAGATTGAAATGAACACCTTCTCCATTACTGGCCTCCGAACGCATCCCAAGTCCTTGCCCCCAATCCATTAGTGAGATGGAACTTTCTCTATGCACAAGAAAGAAATCAGCCTGCAGGTTTGGAGGTCTCTGGCTCCTCAAATCAAAATATTCCCAGCCAGAGGGCCTCAAGACAACAGTCAGTTCCGTCCCTTTTTGCCTTAACGGAATCTGGGCTGCAACTTTTTCCGTTTTGTGTTTGAATTCTACAGGGAAGGTGAGCCAACGATCAGACGTTCTTTCTTCCTTAAAATCAGTGCTGGAAGTGGCCTTTCTAGCTTCTCGCTCAAGGCGGTGCTGGGAAGCACAGATTAAGCACAGCAGAGCAAGTCCTAAGTGAAATATAGGATTTCAAGGATGGATTTCAGTGTTTTTAAATTACCAGATCCTAGTGTAGATTTAAAGCCCTAGCTGTAGCTTTTCTTCTTTCACAGAAAAACTCAAATGTTTATCTGCAATTTGCCCAGATTAGGCTTTTAAAAAAGCACGGTCGTTGGTTGTCCTCGGACAATAAAGCTGGGCAGTTTTGACCTTCATTCCGCAACTTGACTTCAATATCTGCTAATTCCTTTTTATAAAACAAATTGCATCAGCGGTGTTCCCATTTAACCAACTGCAGCTTAAATTGTTTTGTTCTCTTTCATAAGTTCCTTCTCCAGATTAAATGCCCCTGCACCCAACGAACTGCTCTCGGCCGAAGTGGGGAAGCGTGATTTGATTAGTATAGATTCTGGAATCGGGTAAGTACTGTATCCGTGTCCTCTCTAGAAAAGAGGTGACGTGTCATGGGATATTAAGAATGGCCATTTAATGTAAAAACTCAGATAATACATGAGTTAAATGGAGAAAATGAGAGAAAGCTTTTAAGCATTCTCCCAAGACGGATTGCAGAATAATATTATGGTACACGGAAAGGGGGGCTGGGTGACACCGTCGGGAGGCCATTACAGAAGTAGGGTTTAAAATCATTATGGCAAAAAGCATTTCAGAGGTGCAGTGAGACAGCGGCAACACATAATGAATTATCAATAGGGAGCTGGTGATTCGGTTATATTACAGTATGAACAGAAAACTTCCTGTTACATCATTTTAATCTGCCACTCTGATAAATGGCTTGAGGAGGGAGCCCCATTTCCGTCGTGAGCAACGGGAGTGGGGGGCCGGGGAAAGGAGAAGATGAACACAAGAGTCACCAGAGAACGTTTCAAATTAAGTATTCCGTGACCCAGGGATTCACCAAACACCCGGGCTCCAGGATTCACCATCTGAAAGACACCTATTTTCGAATGTCGTCCCCTGAATGGAGGCTCGACATAATCCGTCTCTAGGTCCAGGGAAACCGTATTTACAAAAACCGGTGGCCGGCGCTCACACCATGGTTTGGTTTTTTGAAATACGGCCTAAAAATAGTATTTATCTTGATTACTCAGGTTTTTGGTACCCCCTTCAACTTTGCTCCCGAGATGTATGTCTCTTGCCCCATCTAGTCTGGTCTTGCCATCTGTGAAACAGAAAGTAGGAAATATTATCCCGAGTTCACAGCCTGGGAAGTTGGGGTTCAGAGAGATTTTATAACTCAGGGTCACAGTTTGTAAGCAGTGGAGTTGAGATTCACTTCTAACCTGTCAGACTCAAAATCCCAACAAATTTCTACTTATCTGCACTATCTGCTCACGTGTGTGTGTGTGTGTGTGTAGTTAAATCTTTCCTCCCCAGTAGGACCACCCCAATTATAAAATTCTTTATAGAGTTGCAAAATACTATTTGCCTCACTGACTAATCCTAAGGCAAGGGAGCTGTTTTACTAGTTCACTTTGAAAAGCGGTATGATATTTTCTAAGAGGAAATGTGCTATCTTTTTATTGAAATATAATTGACATATTATATTAATTTTGGGTGTACAATGTAATGACTCAATATTTATATGTATTGTGACTATCTTCGTGTAATGAGAATTTCTGAGATCTACTCTCTTGATGTCAAATACACAAGAGAGTAGTATTAACTATAGTCATTGCACTGTACATTACATCCCCAGGACCTATTTATTTCATAACTAGAGGCTTGTACTTTTCAATGAAAGGTACCCATTTTGCCCATCCCCAGCCCCTGCCTCTGACAACCTCCAATCTGTTCTCTGTATCTAGGAGTTTGGGTTTTGTTTTGTTTTGTTTTCGGATTCCATAGGTAGGCGAGATCAAATGGCATTCGTCTTTATCTGTCTGACTTATTACATTTACCATGATGCCTTCAAAGTCCATCTATGCATGCTGTTCTCGATGGCAAGATTCCATTCTTCTTTATGGCCGAGTAATATTCCACTACATATATATCTCACATCTTCTTTATTCATTCATCCTTCAGTGCACCTTTAGATCGTTCCCATGTCTTGGCTCTTGGAAATAATGCTGCAGTGAACGTGGGGGCACAGATACCTTGTAGAGCGCTGGTGTTTTCATTTCCCAAATAAAGAACCAGAAGTGGAACTGTGTTCCGTGTACTTTCGAGTTTTATAGCATGGGTAGGGACTAACTATAATCACGACAAGGCAAAAATTTAGGATGGGGTGAGGATTAATCGGCCTCTTATCCTGTTTATATCTGACCTGGAGATCCCCCCTTCTAAGAAGTCACCCATGACTACATTCACTGTTGGAGGAGGCAGCAGTGTTGGCAAAAGGGAAGCATGGGAGAAACCAGGAAAAAAAGAAGAACCAATACATTTGGGAATATTATGCAGCCATTAAAATGAGAGACTAGATCTCTAGGTGTTATGTAGGAAAATCTACAAGATAAATCGTTTGGTTTTAGAAGTCAAGAGCCATGATAATGTGTATCTTGGAATTATTTTCAAGAGGACACACACACACAATTATATGTGTATACACACACATATATAAATATACACACATATATATATTACATACTTATATGTGCACAGAAAAGTCTTAGCAGCCTTTATCTGAGACTGATGAAATGGATTCTCACTGGTGAGGACTGGGAGTTTCAGATGCCAGGAAACAGGTATCATTTTATTGCAAAGTTTTAAATTTTTGGTGATTGTTATTGTCTTAATTATGCCACTCTAGATTATCTAAATGTTTTGTAATAAACAGATATCATTTATATCTGTTATAAACAGATATCATTTATAATCTGAAAATGGTGTTTAAAATGCTATCGTAAACAACGTGCACGGCACAGATATTTAAAATAACAGCTTTATTGAGGTTTATTTCACATGTCATGAAAGTCATCTGTTTCAAGTGTATAGTTGGGTGGTTTTCAACATTTTCTTTTCTTTTTTTTAAAGATTTATTTATTTATTTATTTATTTATTTGAGAGAGAGAGAGAGAGAGTGCATGCACCAGCAGGAGGGCCAGAGGAAGAGGTAGAGAGAGCACCTCAAGCAGACTCCTCACTGAGTGCAGAGCCCAAGGCAGGGCCCGATCTCATGACCTCGAGATCACAACCTGAGTTGAAACCAAGAGTTGGATGATTAACCGACTAAGCCACCCAAAGTGCCCCAGTTTTCAACATTTTCAGCCTTATGCAGTCGTCATGGCAACCTGCTTTAGAACATTTTCATCACCCCAGAAAGAAAGCTCAGACTCATCACTAATCCCTCCCCAACATCCCCACCCCCACCCCACTCCTGGGCAAATACTCTTTTACTCCCTGTCTCCATAGATTTGCCTATACTGGACATTGCATGTACATGAAATTATACAATATCGGGTCTTTTGTGTCTGGCTTCTTTCACTTCACACAGTGTCCGTAAGGTTTATCCATGTTGTAGCAGGTGTCAATGCTTTGTTCCTTTTTTGGGGCTGAATAATATTCCATTGAACGGCTATACCCCATTTTATTCCTCCATGCATCAGTCAATGGACATTTGGGTTGTTTTCACTAGGGGGCTACTATGCATAATGCAGCAATGAACATACTACTTTGGGGATGGAATTCTAGGTCACAAGGTCACTCTATGGTTGACATTTTCAGGAACCACCCAACTGTCTTCCAAAATAGCTGCATCATTTTACTGCCCAAATGCCAGCCCTTCCAGGCCTCTACCAACACATGTTAGTATCTTTTCAATACCGATGTGTGTTTTAAATATTATATAATATATATAAGTATTATATATATTATATAAATTATATATATTATATAAATTAAAATGGATGCATCTTTTTAAAAAAGTCAAAGGGAATGGCAGTTCGACAGAGCTGAATGGGGTAGTTCATTCCTCACCATCGTGTCCATTGTGCTTCCCTCCCTAGAGGTAAACACAATTTTGTTCACACCCTTTTACTAACTTTCTGCCTTTTTCTTCATGT
Organism: Taxidea taxus jeffersonii; assembly: GCA_003697995.1. Lineage (NCBI taxonomy): Eukaryota > Metazoa > Chordata > Mammalia > Carnivora > Mustelidae > Taxidea > Taxidea taxus. Next base: position 43,288 of record RCUC01166225.1, read on the forward strand.
TGATATACATATCCATGATAAAATAAAATAAAATCTCTGTTTTTACATAAATGTAATTCATGCTGCAAGTATTACGATTTTCCCTTTTTATCATACTGAGTCTTGGAGATTATTCAACATATCACAATTATAAATCACTTACTTTTTTTTTCTTTTTAAATGCCCTTTTACCTCGCTCTCAGAACATAGAGCCTAGATTTGTTCAAGGTTGACCGTTCCGCTTACTTTATAGCATAGCAAGTTGCCTGGAAGCCTGCAACACCCCTTATGAGCCTCGTCCTACCTCGGTTCCCATACAATTTTCTTCAAGTTTAGCGATGCTCGTAGAGTCAAACCTCTTGAGGGCAAACCATGACTCTGCCATGTACAAGTTCGATGGCCTTGAGTCTGGGCCTCAGTTTCCTCATTTGTAAAATGGAGATAAAAGCAACACTTACCCTCCTAGGTTGTGAGGTTTCAATGGGGTCATAAAGGGAGTAAGGCATTAAGGCATAAAGGCACTCCATCATGCCTGCTGTTCACGCTGTTAGCCATATACATGCAGTCTAGAAAACCAGCCAGCAGAGAAACCAGTTTTTTTAAGTGTCATTCTCTCTGCCGTTAAGCCGTCTGGCCAGTAAATCGATTCCATGTGTGTTCCTCGGGAGCTCCCAGCCCAGGGAATTAAGATCTCCGCCATGGGGAGTTGGGTAGGGCCACACCCTTAAGCCTAACTCTCTTGATTGAAAGAAAATTGCAAAATGAATGGTAATCACAATAGTAGATCATTATGCATTGTATCCAAGCTGGGCCATTGCTACGGATATTGATATAGCCACAGAAATGAGCTCGGGTCCAGAGGCCAAGCTCCTAAAAGAGCCAGGCTGGGGGAGTGCGGATTGCCATCACAATTGAAAACATCACTGCCTGCATTTGGATCTTGCAAGTTTCTGATGTGTGGTTGCCATTTCTGCTCTGGAGCAAAGGAGAAGGCTGATCCGTGAGCTTTGCTGATGAAAAAGATTGGCCCCTTGGTTCTCTGTTGATACTTCTCCTCTCTGGGATTTAACCCGACCCCACTAACTTTATTTTGGGTGGTTTTGTATATGGATGGTGATTATTGGGCCCTATAAAAGCAATCAATAAATATTTGCTGAATTGTGTAGAATCAACTCGTCTCCTATTTACTCTTTAATTCCCAAAGCTAAGCACTAGGCCCTTTGTAAACACTCATTATATGTGAGAAAGAGTCTGGAACATTCAATGAGCCATTAGTTTGAAACTGGACCCGCCAACTTGGAAAATTATGGATCTGTTGGTCATTAATGGGCAAGAATTGGTTGAGAGCTATCAGCCATGATTATGGGGCTTGGTTTCAAAAGAGAGGAAGCTGCATTCTCTGATTGATCCCGTCCTCTTCTGTGGCTGGTCCGAATGCCAGACCTTAGACATCTCTGAGAAGAAGAATCTTCTAGCAACCAGGATACTGGGCTTCTCCTGGCTTCTATGTTCTCAGGGAAGATTCTACTTAGCTTGCCAGTGCCGACCCTGAGGATCCCATGAGGGGCTGTAAGTTCACATGATGTCTACACTCTTTCATCCCTATTTCAAAACAGAAAAACATTTTGTTTGTTATTGCCTGAATTGAAATTCACACTAATTTATTTGCTGGTTATCATACATTAAAAATCAAAAACCATTTACCTGTTGCTAAAAAAAAAAAAAAAAAAGGCAAGAGATCTTAATAGTAAGATCAGGTTCCAACAGTTCCATGTGTTTATTTGCTGGAAGATAATCAGGCTGTCAGTTTCACAGACTAGTGAAGATGTGTGTGTAAAGATGAGGGATGGAAGAGAACCAGGTCGTACAAGTCCCCTTATACTGCTCAGGCAGCCTATAGAACGAGAAAGTGATCATCCATCAGTCAGCCTAGGCTAGGCTGCAGTGCCAGCCAATGGCCAGATCTCAGCAAAAGGTGATTTCATACCAATGCTACATATGTATGTCATGTCAGCAGGGCGGCTCTGCTCTAATCACTCAGAGACCCATCCACCATGACCACTTCAGTAGTGCGAAGGGAACACGAGAAGCAAAAATTGTACCAGCTCTAGAGTTTTCCTACCCGGAAGTCACCTCTGCTCACATTCCATTGGCTGAAGCAAATCACGTGGTCATGCTAACTGCAAAGAAGACAAGGAAACTTCTCATTCCTTGTGTCAGGAAGGAGAGCCAGATATGTTTGTTAAACAGCAGATTTAACTCTCCCAGACCCCCCAAGTTATAGGGCATGACACAAAAGAGTTTGTAAATACCTTGATGTGAATGAAACCTGCATCTAGGAGGGAAGCTGAGTGTCGACCACAGCCTCCCTAACTCAACCTCATGCAACTCCTTTATTGCACCAAACCCCACTCCCATCCCTTTCTTGTCCTTCTCCCAGCTCTTCATTCTCTCATCCCACCTATTCGTGAGTGTGTAGCTCACTGTCATGGTGGTCTATCCAGCCATGCGTAGAGATGCAGAAGGGAGACGAGAAGACATCTCCCACAAACCTCTAGGGTCTCCTACTTCAGCATGAACAAACTGAACAGCCCAGAGCTCTCCATCTCCTCTGACCTCCTGAAGCTTAAAACCATAGACTTCAAAGTCCTGGGAGTGAGCATATACATAGAACTCCTCCAAGTCAGTCAAATAGACAACAACTTGATTTTTTTTTTTTTTTTTTGAGGACAAAAGACTCGAACAGAAGTTTTGCAAAGCATATGAGAATTTATGAATGCCCACAAGCAGGTGCTCAACTTCATCACTCATCAGGGAAATGCAACTTAAAACGAAAGTTAAACAACTACACTACCCACCCACTAGAATGGTTAAAACTAAAAAGACTGACAACATTAATGGTTGGTGAGGATGGGAAGCAATCGGAACTCTCACATCATTGATGGGAGCATAAAATGGTGCTATCGCTTTGGGGAAAGTGAGGCAGTTTTTTTTTTTTTAATACAACTGAACATATAGCGATCAGATAACACAGCATTCCAGTGCTGGATGTTAATTTAACCAAGAGAATAACAAGTATATCCATCCAATGTCTCGGGCAGGAATGTTTACAACCACTTAATTCATAATAGTAAAAAATCTGGAAATAGCCTGGGTGTTCAGACATAGGAGAACGGACGGACCAACATAGCTATAGTCATATAACAGAATTCGACAATAAAAGGGAACAGACTACTGATACCTCTAATAACACGGATGCATCTCAAAAACACTACACTGAGTAAAAAAAAAAGCCTAAGGCAGTTACACCATCTGAGCGCATGTTTCAGAATGTTCTAGAACAGACTAAATGAATTCACAGTGGGGGAAAAAAAATTGGAAGTGTTACCTGGTCCTGTGCTATGGAGGTAGGAATTGACTGGAACTTTAACGGGAGACAGTAATGAGCAATGTCTTGAGAGGGGACCCGTGTAACAAGTAAGTGTATGTGTGCACTTGTCAAAACTTACGCACTGGCATGCTTAAAATGCGCGCATTTCAGAGACAAAATTTTATCTTACAGGAAGCTGTAAACAGATATCAAACCCTAGTTGAAATGGGGCGCCTGTGTGACTCGGTGAGTAAAACCTCGACCTTCAGCTAGGGTCATGATCTTAGGGTCCTGGGATTGGGTCCCACATGAGGTTCTCTGCTCAGCGGGGAGCCTGCTTCCCCCATCTCTCTGCCTGCCTCTCTGCCTACTTGTGATCTCTCTCTCTCTCTTTCAGATAAATAAATAAAATCCTTAAAAAAACAAAACAAAACAAACAAGCCCTAGTTGAAGTTACACAGGCTGATATGCTTAGGGGTAAAAGGTAATGGTACCTGCATCTTAATTCTGAAATGCACACACAGAAAAACAAATAAAATGGCTTAATGAGTGGAGAGTGGATGCCTTCTGTAATAAGGCATCTATGACAAAATACTAATTGTATAATCTAGGTGGTGGGTACATAGCTATTTGCATGGAATTCCTTCAGCCCTATTTGTACAGATGCAGAAATCCCCCAGGCTCTGGCGCTCGGTCCTGTTGGATTCAAGGCTGTTCTTACCACATCGATCCCTGGGTTTTCTTGCTAGCGCCAACCTCCTGGCCTGGTGGTGAGCATTAAACAGGATGAAGCTTGCAATATCCCTCACCCCTCATAAATGCCGAGGATGGTTATTTTAATTATTAGTTCTGTTATTTTAATTATTATTTCCATTATTATTCCCTTGTTGGTTCTTGGTTCTGTTCTCTGGAGATGAACTTTAAGGACAGCCCTGCCCCTGTCATTCCCAAGTTCCAAACCCACAAGATGGACAGAGAGCCTCTGTTTGCTTAGCATGATGCCCAGCACACGGTAGGACTTCGGGAAATGTGGGTCTCGGGGAACTGATGGGGCTGCCTTCGTCGTAATAACATCATGACAAACTCTGAATACCTCCCCGCGCCAACCAGAGAGGGGACTCCCAGGATAATCTCGGCAGCACCTAAACAAGATCTGGCTTTCATGAGAAGGCATTCCCCAGGTGTGAGGATTCTGGATCTTCCTGGGAAAGGAATACCCAAGATCTCCTCTTCCATTCTTTTCCTCACTGGGAAAGCTAACACCCCATGGGACCGTCATTTCCCAAGCACTAAGCCCAGACCCTGAGTTCACTTGGAAAGGGAGATGCACAGACCCAGCCCCAGGGTGGCCGTGGCCGTGATCGTGATCCTGATTGTGGCAAGAGCTGCCCCCCAAGTTTCCTCCCTTCCTCTTTGCAAACTCAAAACACAACGCTCCTTTAGACGTTCACAGAACAAAGCTCAGAACTCCATCCCTCTTCTACTTTCTTCAAAGCTGAAAAGAGGATTCTGGAGAATGTCATTGAGTCATGTAATACATTTATTTAATATACCCGTTACCCTCCCTAGCCCCCAGGAGGAGAGGGGCCCAGGGGCAGCTGAGGCAAGTGCACAAGGCTGTAAAAACCACAGCTACATTAAATACCATTGAATGGCTAAAATCTGTCTCCTCTGGCCCACGTGTCTGCCCCCAACTCAAGCCCCAGGGCCTGAAATCCCACCATTAGATTCCTTCTTTTGGATTAAGCACAGTTCTCTCTACTTGGTCCTCTTTTAAAACATAAACATCCTGGGGTGCCTGGGTGGCTCAGTGGGTTAAGCCTGTGCTTTCGGCTCAGGTCATGATCTCAGGGTCCTGGGATCGAGCCCTGCATTGGGCTCTCTGCTCAGCGGGGAGCATACTTCCCCCTACCCCCCACCCCTCTCTGCCTGCCTCTCTGCCTACCTGTGATCTCTTTGTCAAATAATGAAATCTTTAAAAAATAAAATAAATAAACATCCTCAGAAAAGTGTGCTCAGTAGTGGTGACATGCAGCCACTCTGGGACCAGACAGATCCCTCAGTCTGAGTCTCAGATCTGTCCTTCAGTAGTTGCATGATCTTGGATTCGTGACTAAACTTCTCTGTACCTCGGTTTTCTCATCTGTAAAATGGGGATGATAATGGTACCGACTCTGAGGACTGCTTTAAGTGTGAAATTTGAAGAAAGCTAATAAAGACTAATCAGTGGTGGGTACAAAGGTGAATGAGTCCAGTAGGGACCCAAGAATCTCTTGCAAACAGCTCTTACACAAAGTGGAGATTGGTCGCTGATCTGAGAGATGCATAAACAGTGGGGAGAGATGGCGGGTGCTAAGGGGCGGGCACACACTTGCCAAAGGAAACTGCACCTGAGCTTGGCCATAGAGGGTCTGTAAGGGGTGGGGGGGGGGGGGGGAAAGAGGGCAGGGTGCAAGGTCTGCTGGGAGCTGGGTGTCTTGGCGAGCAGAGGTCAGGGTTGCCACACTGAGTGTGTGGGGAGGTCAGTGCGCAGGGACTCCTGTGGAGAGTAACATGGGGCTGGAAATCAGCCCTGCGTGGTTCACAAGTCTTGTCCTGTCCACCCTGCAGCTAATAGGGAGCTTTCTGCCAACTGGTGCACAGGCATGCTCTGAGCCTTTCGTCTGAATCCTGTCCTGCAGAAGTCGTGCCCAGAGAACAGCAGGAAGCAGCAGGAAAGTTGCTCGGGGTGGCGGACCTCAGACGTTAGAGGGTCAACTGAAGCTGGAGGGGCGGGGGTTGGGTGGGCCGGGAGCCACAGACTCCCATGAAGTCACTAGGACCCCTGCAGTGGCAGGACCCCGGAGTTCGACGGTTATGAGTCCAATCCCCCATATGGCCACCTGCTAGCTGGGTGCCTTGGAGAAATTCATTGCACTTCTCCTGCCTTCATCTGCCTCTTTGCTAAATGGGGATTCGTTACTCCTGGCTCATGGGACATTGGGGGACTAAATGAGATAATGTTTGTGGAGCTCGAGGTATGGTACAGGCGCCCACTCCACCGAAGTTGTCCTTTATATTTAACGATAGAGCGGGACGGCCAGGTGTCGATCAGAAAGATTATACGTGATCAGTGTAATCAGACAAGGGGCCCAAAGACACTGAGGACACCAATCCTGGTGCCTCATGGGCAGGGGTGGAGGGGTGGCATTCAGAGAAGGAAGGTGGCTGCGCCCCGAAGGCCAATGTCACTGGATTCCTGAGCGTGCAAAAGCCAAGCCAAACCCCTGTTCTCCTGGGAGGCTGATGCATGGCACAGCTGGCCTTGGGACTTGGATAGAAGCTTCAGGACACAGAAGAGGGTGTCTATTCAGGTCTGCATCCAGGTGGGCACTGGCGGTCTTATTCTGCACTGGGTTCGTCCACATTCACACACAGGAGGCTCATATCCGGATTTACGCACGTGTCTCCCATGTTCACACATGTGTGTTCACAGATACATACGCTTTTGCATGTACATGCCCAGATATACTCACACTCTTCCACATCCACAACCACACACATTCATAGTGTTGCATACATACAATCACACACATACACACACACGCACGTGCGCACACACAGCTGCTTTGTCCTGAGCTACTGAACAAATTCCAAGCCCTTTGTACCTCCCAGCCTTGTTGGGAGCACCTCAGAATTTTCTTGAGTTACATCTCGTGGAGGAAGTCACATGCCTCGCATGACAGTCACGTGACCCGCATTCTCCTTTCCTGTTCCAGAGGATGTTCCCGTCCCCCAAGGCCCACAGGAGAAGCCCAGAACGTCCTGGGTATGGGGCTGCCATAATGGGTTTCCTTACCCCCTCGACAGGCTTTTGATCAATGGCATTTGGTCAGAACGTGCGCTCCTCCAATATCCTGTGTCTGTGTGCACTGACGCCCACGTCCCTACCACGCAAGTGAGAGTGTAGGACCCCCACTTCTCTCTCCACTCACCACAGGACTCCAAACTCCAGACAAGAAACCACCTTTTTGCACTCAATTATAACAAGCTGCCTTAACCATAAATTAAGTTATAATGCCTTTGCCCACCAGATGAGCTGGCAAGGCACCCCTTGCCCTTGTCATAAATTAACTCCTTGATCAAATTTTAAATGAATTATAAAAGTTGAAAATTAAATCTGGCTAAATTAGGGGCTTCCCCTGTTATTTTAATGAAGCAGGAGCCACCAGTGGCATAGAACAGAGTCTGACGACTTCCAGCCCCGACTTCAGCTGCAGACTCCTGCCAGCCTCAGGGTCGGAGGAGATGTTCTGAGCTTTCAGCCTGACAATGAATTTCCTCTCTTGGTGTGATTT
>RCUC01166226.1:0-54418 GCA_003697995.1 Taxidea taxus jeffersonii
GCTGCCTTCAGCTCAGCTCATGATCCCAGGGTCCTGGGATCAAGCCCTGTGTTGGGCTTCCTGCTAGGCCGGGAGCCTGCTTCTCCCTCTCTCTCTGTCTGCTGCTTCGCCCTACTTGTGCTCTCTCTCTCTGTCAAATAAATATATAAAATCTTAAAAAAATAAAGACCATTCTTTCTTCTCAGGGGAGATCAGGTGGGTTTGTTGTTGTTGTTGTTCTATACAAGTTCTCAACTGATTAGATAAGGCTCATCCACATTATAGGGGGCAATCTGCTTTACTCAAAGTCCACTGATTTAAATGTTAATCTCAATGCAAAATATACTCATAGAAATGTCCAAATAATATTTGATCAAATATCTGGGTGCTGTGGCCCAGCCAAATTGAAAAATAACGTTAATTACCACAAGAGTGAAATCAGGAAAGTAGCTAAAAATAATAATTGCAATAATCCATGCTCCTAATTCAGAGCCTCAAAATATGGTAAAGGCTGAGCACATATTTGTTAGTTTGAATTAATTACATAGTGATTAAAATATACAACAAATGTGTATGTATATGTACATATATAAATAAATATACAGGTCATGAAAGTTAGTGTGACACTCTATACATTCTCAGTGAGTGTTCATGAGTGTTATTCAGCAAATATTCTGCAGATTTTTCACTCTGTTGGGTTTCTCCCTGTGCCATTTGTTTTGTGTTCTGGTGAACAGTTTGATTCAAAATGTCTGATAAAATATACTATTGCTAAATAATCTATCATAAAGACTATCATAAAGACTATCATAAAGACTAAATGTCTTTCTCTGGCTTTCTCAAGAGAGCCAACTAGACATTAGTTGTTCTCTGTATCTGTAGATCTCAATAATCAGAACAATCTGCCAAGAGGATAAAATCATCTGTGGAGTCCACCCCTCTTTTGACTGTAAGAGCTAACTATTCAAGGAATAACATATATGTGGGAGAAGATGAAAATGTGTTAATAAATTTATGGATGATAAGAAATATAACATGCCCAAACGCAAGAAGTACAAAGATGATCTCAAACTCCATCCCTAAATTAAACAAAGGAGCCATAAACACATTTTGAAACAGTTATGATTGACCTAGAGTTTCGAATTCAACAGCATCCTGCACAGCACAGACATTATCTTCAAGAGATCGTTAGCATGGTAATTTTCAATGTTCATTCCCCAGTTTCTTATCAGTGTGAATTAAATGTCCTTTATAGGAAGGGCACCAGGGGGCTCAGTCAATTGGGTATCTGACTCTTGATTTCAGCTCAGGTCATGATCTCAGGGTCCTGGGATCAAGCCCTGAGTCAGGCTCACACTCAGTGCACAATCTTCTTTCATTCCTCTTCCTCTGCTTCTCCTCTGACCCCAACACCCTCTCTTAAACAAACAAATAAATAAAGTCTTTTAAAAAGTGCCTTTTGTGGAAAATTTATGCCAAAGAAGATTTTTACCTCTTAAGAAGAGACAGGTTTAAAGCTTCCAAGGACCATTTTACTATCTTACTGGGTAGTAATACTCTTAGGGTTCTAGGCTGAATAGAGATTATGCTTGTAAAACATACAATGACCTCCCAATATTCTTTACCACTATTGCCAAGTTTTCCATGCTTGGGATAGAGCTGTGCACCATTGAATTTCATTCTTCATTACTTATGCAAATGCAAATGCAAATGTATTTATTAAATCATGTTTACCATATTATCTGTTTTTATGAAAAAATTCTAGTATGTATGCTGGAAGTATAAACAAAATATATGGGGGTGTATAGGTGGCTCAGGCAATTAAGTTTCCAACTCTTGATCTCAGCTCAGTTCTTGATATCAAGGTCATGAGTTCAAGTCCTACACTGGGTTCCATGCTGGGTGTGGAGCCTACTTAAAAAAATATATATGTATATATATACATGTATATATATACATATACATATACATACACATACATACATACATGATGTTTCCACTGACTGCAATACTGACCTTTTGCAGAGGTTCTCTGTACATTGGCTCCACTATTTACGAACTTAGTGATCTTGGGTAGATCACTTATACTTCTATATCCTCATCTTAATATTTTCCCTTTCTTCATAGAGTATCTATTATATAGTATTTGTAATAATTAGACGCTCCTGATAAAACTTAAAGGATTCTACAAATGCAGTTAACATTATGGATAATAATCTGATTATAGGAAACAGTATCATATATTCTAATGTATAAGGATTTTTTTCTCAGTATGTCAATGAACAAGTTAAATGCATCCAACGTGTTATTCTTCCAATGAGTTAAAAGTAGTCTATTCTTTTAGGGACTATCAGTGTTGGTAATGCTTTTACTCCCCCCCCCCCCCACTCAAAATCAGAGTATATTTGAGCTGAAAGGGACCTTGGAGAACATCCAATTCAATATCCTTAATTCTCCCTCCCCCACCTTACCCTAATGTAAAATTTAATGTGAACATAAAATAAAACTTTCTACATGGTTTAAATGGATTTCAGTTTGGAAACTATATGTTAAAATGGATTTCTTTTCTATGAGGACACAGATGAAGCCTGAAATTTTAGATTCAAGGATACAGATCTGACTTCCTAAGGGATTTTTTTTGGTAGGTGAAGAATGAAAAGGATTAAAATAGAAAGTTGTTGGGTATTTTTGACATGACAAAATGTATACATGCAGAAAGGATATATGGTCATTGTCAAAAACATCTGAGCAGTGTGAGGGTAAGTGAAACTGCAGAGAATGTGGAGGGCATTATTCAAATTCTTAATTCTCTGCTATCTATGAGCTAATTGTTTATAATGTAAATGCTTAATTCCAACCTTTTCTCAGTGACATCAAGAATGCTATTCCCCATAATTATACCAGGTGTGTGCAAGGAATTGAAAACAATTATAATACTAGCCAAAAATAAGACATGTTTGGGGTATACATATTTTGTACAAATTCAGCATAGGCTGAATTCTCAAGGCAGAAGTTAACAGCTTCTATTATTTATGTCCTCCTTTATTGTAGGATTTCCTAACATTTACAAAGATTGCAATTCCATAATATTTACAGACTATCCTAAAATTGAGTTATAAGAAAAAAAATTATAGCACTTTTTTTCCCCATAACATTTCTTAGACATATATCATTTACCTTATCATGTTTGGAAAGAGAAATATTGCAAACAAATATATACTTAAATCTTGAAAACAGAAAATAAAGGGGCAAGTAAGTATTGTATTTATAATGAGTGTTTTGTTGTTATTTTTAGCAATATGCTCTATTGTGGATTCACTTCACTAATCAACTACAAGAACTGAATTAGAATAAAGCAGTATCCTTTGCAATGTTATGGCTCATGAACCATAAAAAAACAGTGAGCTTTTGTTTTGGTTCTGATTGGTGTGAACTTACTTGCATTGAACTGGCCAAACCTCCTTAAGAGATAGCCTAAAAAATGATCTCTATATGGTATCATAGGTCAGAGAAATATTGTAAATAGTGTTCCTTTATGCAAGGGGAGAGGAAATCAATGTTAGAGGAATCTGACAGAACAAATCATGAAGGAATAAATGACATGTTGGCTTTGAAAAAAGAAGACCGCTTCCCCTCAAGATGAAGCAAAAGAGGGAAAGAATGAGGAAGAACACATGATACATTTATAGTGGAAATCATGATGCATGCCCAAAACATTTTCATTTAGAGCAGAGGGGATTTGACAGAACTTAGGCCAGAGAACTTCAATCTTCTCAGTAAAAAGTGGGTCTTATGCTTAGGAAAAAGAAATGGAGAAAAACTTGTTGGTCCTAGGAGTGTTGAAACAGTTTACAACCATAGCTGTGAAACACTAAACATGAAGAAAATATAAGGTGAATAGAAAGGGTGCTGGGGAGGAATGAGGTCCCAGTTGAGGTTAGAAATCAGGGAGACAGTATGTTTTCAGTAGTCAGAGAGGAAAGAAAAGATGAAAAGCAGGTAGCTCAGGGTCAGCAGATAGCCAGCTACAATTTCTTAATGTGGGCAACATTGAAATGATCCATTAACATGCTAAAATGAGATAATGAAAATACAATATAGTAGTATGACACTGTTTTGATTATTGTGCCTCCTGGTCTGTATGTCTGTTTCCTTCCTGAGACTAAGGAAGTTTTCAGCTATTATTTCTTCAAATAACTTCTTGTTCCCTTCTCTCTCTCTTCTCCTTCTGGGATCCCTATGAAGCAGATGTTATGTTTGAAGGTATCACTTTACAAGGTGACTATGGAAATGCAATGGTTAAAATAGTTTTAAAGAAGAATAATGAAGTGGGGGGGAACTTTATCACAGAGCAAAGTTGGATTTTTATTTATTTATGTATTTATTTTTAAATACTGTGTTAACTAAAACTGACATTGGTTCATGGATAGAAAATTGACCAATGGAACAGAATAGAGGCCAATAAGGGACCCATGCTTATGTAGATATTTGATTTATGACAAAGGTATGCAGCAGATCAATAGAAAAAGAAAAGTCTTATATAAAACAATCATTTCCAGAAGAATTTTAAGTCATGTTAAAGATAAAAATGAATCTAGGAAATAATGTATGAGGTAATTTCATTACTTTGGAGTTGAAGAGAAATTTCATAGAGACAAAATACATACAAAATTACATAAGTACATAAAAGATACATAGAAATACTCAAATAGGTAATATTTTAAAATAAATTAGACAATATGAATTGCTGTTCACTGAAAGAAGAAAGTTGAAGATATAGGCTCAGAGAAGATATTTTAGCACCTAAAACAAAGAACATACAGATCTCCTAGGAATCATTAAGAAAAAGCTAATCTAATAGAAAAAATCCAAAATACTTGAACAAGAAATTAAAAGAGGATAGCCAAGTGACCAATAGACACATGAAGAGGCACTAAATTTCATTATTAATCAGAGAAATCACAAAGAGAAACCTGACTCACTCATTCTACTGGCAAAAGTTAGTACCATTGACATATCATGTGTTGCATGTTTTGCTTTGTGGAACAATTTAAATGTTCATCAGCAATACAATGGAAAAAAACAAATCACAGTTTAATCTTAGAAGGGAATCCTATTCAGAAATACAAAGGAACAAAGTCAGCTGCTTACCCTGATGTGGAATCTCACAAACACAATGTTGAAAAAGAAATCAACTACAAAAGAATGCACACACTTATTAAAGTTTATATATAAAGTTCAAAATGAAGCATAACTGAAGTTTCCTGTTAGAAGTTAGGAAACTATACTTTCAGGGAGGAAGACAAGAGTTATAATTGAAAGAAGACAAAAGAAAGGCTTTCAGGGCAGGGCTATGTTCTATATCTTAATCAGAATGGTGATTACATGAGGTAATCACTTTGTAAAAATACCTTTAGCTGTGAACTGTGTTTTGCACTATTCTAGATGCTTGTCATACTTCAACAATAACAAAAAGTTTTTTTTTTTTAAACAACGCATGAATGGAATTTTTGACAGTATATTTCTTCTAAATACAAAACAATAAATTCTGATGCAATATCCTATTTCACTTGCAATTCATAACATTTTTGGACATGAAGGCTTTAGATTCTAGAATCCTGTTTAATAGTAACAATGACAAGGAATGTTTAGAAAACTATAGCATGTGTTACAATTCTCCAATTTCAGAGCAGTTACTCTAGGTGCCTTCCTCCTTTACCCTTTTGCCCATGGATAACCTGGGTCTGCTAATGGTTGTTAGACGCCCCCAAAGCTCTTCATCAATGACTCAAAATATAAGTTTGACTACCCCTAAAATGTAGGTAAGAGCCATAGCAAGAACATGATGAAGCCCAGATCCATTAAAATATTAATAAAAGTAGAGTACCAATTTATTAAATGAAAATCCTCTGATCTGTTCACTGTAGCAAACAGCTGTTATTCTATATCCTACCAAGGGCCTTGGGATCCAGTGACACCAGCAGGTCTGTCTCTGAGCATGCTCCTCTCAGCTGGTCAAATAAACAGCCCCTCTACCCTCCTGTAGAGAAGCAGGGCTGCTCCCAGTTGTCAAACTCAAATAATCCCCTTCAAACAGAATCCCTGGCAAGTTCAAAGAAAACATGCCAGATTCCAGTGTTTTTGGCAGATAACAGACACCAAGAATTGGCTGCAGGAGTGGAAACAAAGATGCCTTCTCATATAAACCTTTAACAAACCAAACATTATCACAAATATCTCTCCCCATCCAATGACCTTTCCCAAAAAATCATCTCTAATCCCTAAATGCTTCTTTTCTACCCCATTTCATATTCCAATAGTTAAAGTCCAAGATTACTTAGTAGCATAAAAATTTGCTTACACTATTTTCTAACCATACAAATATATATACATATAATTATAAGTATAAATATATAAACATATTATATATATATATTTTGAACACAGCATAATCAAATCATTAAAGTAGGTGGGACTGCATGTCAAAACAAAACTTGACCCTCATTCTCTAAATCAGGGAAGTTATAAAAATATTAAACAGTGGATAATGCATAAATACTACATAGACACTTTCAAATTAGTAAGCAACCTATTATCCATAAACAACCAATACAGCTACTAATTCATCTGTATCCTTTGTGACTGGTAGGAGCTATTTTTATTTTTTTTTTAAGATTTGGAAATGTTTCTTAATCCTCTGTTAGTCATTGCAATCTTCCCCTCTATACCCATGGACTACTCCTACAGGAAAACTGTCATCTATCTGTCTGTCCATTTAATTATGCTTAAGAAAATAAGGTCCAACATTTAGCTGACTTAGCAGGTAGGACTGGATATATGTTTCAATGAATGAATATTTCCAATAGTGAGCTCAGCACAAGTGAATTAAGATGTCATGTAGATATCATCATGACTGCTTATATTCATCATTTGGTTTCTGCATTTATCCACAATGAATATATTGACTTGATTTTAATAGGCACCATGGGACTTGTTTCCCAATCCCAGGCGATTCTTTTTTTTTTTTTTTTTTAATTATGCTATGTTAGTTACCATATAGTACATCATTAGTTTCTGATGTAGTGTTCCAAGATTCATCGTTTAGGTATAACACCCAGTGCTCCATGCAATAAGTGCTCCCCTTAATACCCATCACTGGCCCCACCCATCCTCCCCATCCCCCTCCCTTCTAAAGCCCTCAGTTTGTTCCTCAGAGTCCACAGTCTTTCATGGTTCATCTCCCCCTTTAATTCCTTCACTTGCAGCTCTTAAAGTTCAGGAATAAGAGACCGTTGCATGTGTAACAAGAACACTTTAAGTATGAATGTGATAACTTGTCAGGAAGTATTTGAGTTCATCGGAGAAAAGATACCGTGTAAAAGAAAAGTGGTATTACAATGGTAATGAGTGTCATATGGTGATCCTGAGCCCACCATTTATCTGGACAAGCTGTTTTAGGTTTTCCTTTCAATGGAATCCCACCCTGAACACCTGGATCCTTTGAGAGGGCTATGCTAGAATACACATTCAACTGAGTCAGGATATCCGGATGTTTGTTATGGCTTTATTTCCAAATAGCATACCGTAAGTTTTCATAAAACTCTTTACCTCTTTGTTACTCCATCAGGTATTCCATCTTTAAAATAAGATAGAACTAGACATTACATGAACTTGAAGGTGACTTCCAGCCTTAGAATTCTGGAATTTTATGCTTCAGTGTGATCATTCATACTTAAGAAGGCGTGTGTGTGTGTGTGTGTGTGTGTGTGTGTGTGTGCTTAACATATATTTAACATATAATGTATTATTTGCCCCAGGGATACAGGTCTGTGAATCATCAGGCTTACACATTTCACAGCACTCACCATAGCACATACCCTTCCCAATATCCATAACCCCACCATCCTATCCCTCCCCCCTCCCCCCAGCAACCCTCAGTTTGTTTTGGGACCTTAAGAGTCCCTTATGGTTTGTCTCCCTCTCCATCCCATCTTGTTTCATTTTTTCTTCCCTACCCTCCCCCACAACCCCCCCCACCTCTCAAATTACTCATATCAAAGAGATCACATGATAATTGTCTTTCTCTGATTGACTTATTTTGCTCAGTATAATACCCTCTAATTCCATCCATGTCATTGCAAATGGCAATATTTCATTTCTTTTGATGTATATATACAATGGGATACTATGCAAGTAATTGTTTTTGAAAGTAAATAGCAGAATGGTGGTTTAGGAGTTAAGTTTCTATCTTCACTGAAATGCCTACTTCCATCAGGTAATTTGAATTTAGCTTTCAGGAGTGATTCAGGATATGTGAAAAGACTTTCCTTATCTTATCCAGGTTGGTTCCCAATTATTTTGCATATAATATGTACTTTCTTTAACTCAGTATAATCTGTAAGTATATACTTTTTTTTTTAAAAGATTTGTCTTCTCAAAAAGAATGTAAGCTATCTTGTTTACCATTGAATCTTTAGTGCCCAGAGCAATATCTAGCCAATATTAGAACTCAAAAACATATGTTGCATGAAAAACTGAATGCATAGTATAACCATTTAACAAAATGTAGCATAAGGCTAGATCTGTTTAAGGGAAAGATGTTTAATGAACACTAATATAGGAAGACTTTGTTTTCCATTGATATGCCAAAAGGAGAGATGATGTGCAAGAATTAAACCAATAGAAAATATCTGGAAGATTTCCCAGTCTAAATCTCTTTTGTCAGGTCTTTAGAGATATGGCTTAAGTATGATGAGGTTTTGCAATAATACAAGGAAAATAGTCTTCTGTTTTATATAACATGGTTTTAATTTGATAGGTTTTATTAATCCTACAGTAATTATTTTATTGACTGTGGCATGGTTTTTAAAAAATATACTAGTGAGATGTGAATTTTCACAAAATATTCATCTGAGTGCTTGAATCAGTTTCATTTTGTGCTAATAATATATCATAATGTACACATTGTTATATACTATGTTTTAAACAAGTAATTTCCATAACTGGGCTTAAAAGAAAATGTAAAGCATAAGAAATGGCTTTTGCAAGTTACCTCCACATCTGTAGTTTCAACAACATACGAATCCTATTTGTTATTGCTCTTTATTTGTGCATCTATTTTTAAGGATCCCAAGTTTAGCAGAATTAAAAATATGGATATCATCTGCATTGCTCCAGACCACTTTATCATAGAAAAGTAATTTGTATATAGGTCATCAAGATTTTTTAAAAAGAGAATCTGTAGTTATATTTTATGTAGTCAGAGAATTCACTGTTCCGTGATGCCTTTTCTTGGGTCACCTTGAAAACCGATTGTCACACAATGATCCAATCAGCTATTTGATTGATCTGATTCGGTTCATCCATGGCACCTGGACCAAACATTTCAAGGTCAGATTATTTCTGTCTGACATCGATGGACATGGCATGTAACATCAAGGGATAAAAAGAGACCATTCTATTTAAAAAAAAAAAGAAGTCCTACACCAAATACATTTCTATTGCTTTGCTTAAAGATGATTGAGATTATCTAAATTGAATAATGTTAGTTCAATGATTTCACTTGACTGCAGTGTTTGGTATGTATATGCACAATTAGTATGGACCCTCAGTCAAATTTTGAAAATCATGATGATAATAATACTTCATTAAGGAACTGTAGGTTTACGTTCAGAAGAGTGGCCTGAATATAGGATTTGGAAGAACTTGTCTAACACCAAATGAGCAAATAGCTTATGGATCCAGACAACAAGCATAGTGATATAATACAATGTCATCCAATTCCACATGTTTCACAATCAATTACATAAATGTTCAGGCACTTTTGAATTTCCTGTCCTATGCACAAGCAGTTCCAAACTCAGATTTATTTCTTTATATCAGAACTTCTGGCTGATACATTTATCCCCCTAATATTCACTGACTGACTATGAATTTACTATGAAATAAGCACTCTTCTAGGAGCAGGGGATAGAGCAGTATATAAATTAGACAAAACTCTATTTTCTACTAGAGCTGAAATTCCATTGGGTAGAGATAGATAATAGAGATATTAAATGAATTATTCAAACACTGTGTCAGGAAGTGATAGTGCTATGGAAACAAAGCAGGAGAGGGTGGTTGGGAAATAACCCAGGGTTGGAGGACATGATTTTAAATAGATCAGCGTAGACTTTAGAAAAATGACAGTGGCAGAAATTAAAAAGTGAGAGGGAGATCTATATTGGGGGAAACATGTTTCATGCAGACTGTGTAGCCAGTACATAGAGGAGGCTGACCTGTACCTGATATATTAGAGGAAGAATAAGGAGGCCAGCATAGCTGGAGTGCCATGGGAGAAGAAGTAGGAGTTAGATATAAAGTTAATTCTGTAGGAACTTGTAAATCATGATAAAGACATTGTCTTTTACTCCATATGAAATTAATGATGGGGGGTTTGGAACAGAAGGGTGCTAATATCCGAACTACAGTGTAACAGACTTACTTTTCTCACCAAAGTGAAAACAAATTATGAAGTTTCAGGTTAGAATGTAAGAATGTTTAGTTAGGAATGAGATGATGGTGGCATGTATCAATTTTAAATCACAAACTGCTCCAACCACAGATGTATACTCTGTCCTTGAAATCATAGCTTAAGATCTCTGGAAGATTTTTGGAATTTTTGCAGTTTTTCCACTAGTAGAGTCTATTTATACCAATAATTCATGTAATTTATAAACATAATCCATTATCTCACTTATTTGTTATTTGTTTAGTGGGGTTTAAAATAGCACCTAATCCATAAGGTAATGATGAGAAGAATTATATCAGGATATGCATATAAAGCACAGCATAGTCATCATAGAGTACAACATAAGTTTCCAATACATGTTAGCTGTTATTGTTAATATTATTAGTGATACAAAATCTATTTCAGTAGAAAAAATTTATTTGCCCTCATTTATTTAGGTCTTCCTTAATTATTTTCAGTAATGTTCATTAGTTTCAATATAACAGTCCCACACATCAATCACACATTAGATTTACATCTAATTCCTGTAAATTGTGTCATTAGAATGATTTTATGTTTGTTCATTATTAATAAAATAGAAATATGATTGATTTTTGCATGTGAATGATGACTTCATTTACTTTGATAAGTTTATTCATGCATTTTAATTATTTATCTGTAGATTCCTTGGACTTTCTATATATAAAGTCATAGCTTCTGCAAAAATGCCAGTTTTATTTCAACATTCACATTAGTTACAGATTTCCTTTTCCTTTCTTTTCTTTTTCTTCCTTTTTTTTCCCTTTTCTTTTCTTTTTCTTGCCTTATTGCAATGGTCAGAAGCTCTAGTGCAGTGTTGAGTGGAAGTGGGGTAATGGTAATCCTTATTTCATTTCTTATCTCAATGGAAAAGCTGAAACTATTTTACTATTAAGTTACGATGTTTGATATATATTTTTTTGTGGATAACTTTAATCAAATATGCAACCTTGAGTTGATCCATATATATAATTGGAGAGATTCAGTTTGCAAATGTTTTGCTTGACATTATTACATCTGCATTCATGAAAGATATTGAGGTTAATATTATTTCCACATATTTGTATCTAGATTTTGATGTCAATATTATTCTCTCTTCATAAAATCAATTGAGAAGTCTGTCTTCTTTATTTATTTCCTGAAAAAGTTTGTGTAAGTCTGGTGTTACTTATTGTATTTGGAAGAAATCACTGGTAAAGCCATTTTGGTCAGAAATTTTCTTCATGGGAAGTTTCTAAAAATAGATTTAATCTTTAATAAATACAAGAAGAATCCTATTTTCTATCTCTTGTATTAGCTTTGGTAGATTGTAATTTTCAATGAATTCATTAATTTCTTGTTAGATTTTCTTGTTATTTTAATTAAAATATAATGTTTATAGTTATTGTAGTAGACTGCATATGGTACCCCAAAAGATAAACATACATGAACCCCTGTAACCTCTGAATGTGACTTTATATGAAAAAAATGAGTCTTTACAGATGTGATTAAGAAAGAATCTTGAGATGGGGAGATTATCCTGGATGAGCAGGGTGGGTCCTAAACACAATCACATGTGTCCTTACCAGAGAGAGACATAGAAAAAGTTCAGAGACAGAAGAGGAGAACATGGGGGCAGATATTCAACTGAGGCAGACACAAGCCTAGGAGTGTTGGCAGTCACCAGAAAATGGAAGACAAAAGGAGAGGATTTTCTAGAATCTCCAGAGCTGCTTGTGGAAGTGTAGTCTTGTTGATTTTTGTTCAGTGATACTAATGTTGGACTTTTGGCTAGAACTTCCAGAATTGTGAAAGAATAAATTTCTGTTGCTTTCAACTAACCAACTAGGTTTGTGGTAATTTGTTACAGTAGCCTCAGGAAATTAACTCAACCTTTCATTTTTGTCAAAAAAAAAATTTTTATAATCTATAGTAATACCTGCTTTTTATATTTCTAATATTGATAATTTGTGTTTTCTCTGTTTGTGTCTCTCTCTCTTCCTATCCCCTCCCCAAACATTAAAAATTTGTCACTGTTTTTTAACTTCTTATAACAAGAAATTGCTGTACCGGACAACTGGTCCTTCTCTTTTCTATCCACAAGGGTTTATCACTTTTATTAGACTCTTCAAACAACTAATGTTTGACTTGTTCTTTCACTCTATTTTGAATTTGTTTTCCATTTTATTAATTCATGCTTCTATCTTTATTGTTTCCTTTCTTCTAGTTTCTTTGTGTTCAATGTACCATTCTTTCCTCACTAGTTGAACATTAGGTTGTTCATTGTTCAATGTCTCTATTGCATTTATTTATTTTTCTCTCTATTGATTTAAAGCTGAAAAATTCCATTTAAACTTTAGATGTTGCCCACAAGTTTTATATAATATTTTCGTTATTATTCAGTAAAATATATTTTCTGATATCAATTTTCTTTGACCTGCAGGTTTTTATATATACTATGCTTAATTTCTTGGCACTCGAGGCTGTTCTCTTCATCTTTATCTTTTTTTTTTTTTTCTCTTCATCTTTACATATTGGTTTCTAGATTAATTCTACAGTGATTCTTTTTTTAAGGTTTATTTATTTTAGATAGAGAGTACAAGCAGGAGGTAGAGGGAGAAGGAGAGAAAGAATCTCAAACAGACTCCCCACTGAGTGCAGAGCCAGATGCAGGGCTCAATACCAGGACCCCGAGATCATGACCTGAGCTAAAATCAAGAGTTGGACGTTGGACCAACTGAACCACCCAGAAGCCCCTACAATAATTCTGAAACATACTTCATGGATGTTTCATGATGTATAACTCAATGCATTTCACAGGTGAAATGCATTGAGTTATACATCATGGTCATCCAAGATATGACTCATTTTTATAAACGCCCCATGCATAATTGAGAAGAATGTCTAGTGTTTTGTATGGCATTCTTTGTATTTCAACTAGGACACATTTCATAACTGCTATTCAAGTTTTCTGTATCTTTTTTTTCCTACTTGTTTTATCAGTCTCTATGAGACATATTAAAGTCTCCCATGATGATTGTGGATTTTTCTATTGTTTCTTATATTTCTGTCAATGATTTATGTATTTCTTTCTGTATTATTAGAACCAGGAAATGTAAAAAAATAATCACTATTTTGTTGAAAAACTGACATTTTCATATTAAGAAATGTTTCTCTTTAATTCTAACAATTATTCTTGTCTTAAAGTCTGTTTTGTCTTTTATAACTATAGCTATTCTTGATGGCTTTTGGATAATTCTTGTATAATATATCTTTTTATCCCTCTGTTTTCACTCAACCTGTATCTATATTTCCTTTTACTTAGCTGGAATCTCTTGTATACAGCCCAGAATTGTAAATTAAGCCTTTGGTTAAGTCTAATAATCTCTGTCTTATTTTGTGTATGTAATTTAAAAAATACATAAGATCTACTCTCTTCCAAATTTTAAATGCAAAGTACAGTATTAACTATATGCACAATATTGTACAGCAGCTCTCTAGCACTTTTTTCCACTTTGTATAACTGGAATTTTTTACACATTGAAGAGAAACTCTTTATTTATCCCTTCCTCCAAACCCTAACAACCATCATCTACTTTCTTTTTCTATGAATTTGACTACTGCAGTTACCTCATATACATGAACTCACACAGTATTTGTCCTTCTGTGACCAGCTTATTTCACTAATTTAATATCTTTAAGGTACATCAGTGTTGTTGTATATGACAAGATTACCTTCTTTTTAAAAGGCTGAATAATAGTCAATTGCATGTATATATCATGCTTTCTTTATCCATTCATTTTCTATGGACTTAGGTTGAGTCCACATCTTCGATATATTGAATAATGCGGTAATGAATGTGGAAGTGCAAATACCTCTTTGGGATCCTGATTTTAATTTCTTTAGAAACATACCCAGAAGTAGGACTTTTGAACCATATGGTAGTTTTATCTTTAACTTTTTGATGAGTGTCCATTGTTTTCCATAGTATCTGTATAATTTCACTTTCTCACTAGCAGGGCCAAGGGTTCCAATTTTCCACATTCTCACAAACACTTGTTATTTGTTTTCATAAGGGCCATCCTGGTGGATTTAAAGTAATATCTTATTGTGATTTTCATTTGTATTTCTGTAATGATTAATGATCCTGTGAATCTTTTCAAATAGTTTTTATGTTTCAGTCATTTGTATGTTTTCTTTAGAGAAATATTTAACTCCTTTGCCCATTTTTAAATCAGGTTGCAATTTCTTTTTTGTTATTAATTGTAGGAATTACATATTTTAGATATTAACCCATTATCAGATATGTGGTTTGCAAATATTTTTTCCCATTCTGTAGGTTACCTTCTCACTCTATTGATTGTTTTTGTTATTGTTATTGGTGTTTTGTTTTGTTTTGATGTGCAGAGGCTTTTTAGTTTAATGTAATCCAAGTCCCGTTGTTTATTTTTGTTTTTGTTGCATGTGCAACAAAATACTAGTGAGCTGATTCCAACCATACACTAGAAGGATCATACACTATGACTAAGTAGGATTTAGTTCTGAGATACAAGGTTAATTCAACATCCAAAAGTCAATCAAATGATATACAGTAACTGAATGAAGAATAAAAATCATATGAGTATCTCAATAGAAAGAATTTCACAAAATTAATATCCTTTCATGATAAAAATATTCAACAAACAATAAAGAAAAAAAACACCTTAACATAATAAAGTTCACATATGAAAAGCCCATATCTCATATTGTAGTCAACTGTGGAAAACAGAACATTGGGTATTTGGTCCAGTCTCTTCTTCCCATCTTAGGGAGAAGCTGAGAGTTGGAGATTTCCTCATACTGGGTAGTGCTGTAGTTAGAGGATCAATAATGGTGGTAGAGTACCACAAATTTCTCTACCAGTTTCACTATAGTTGACTTTGTGCTCACTGGTGTGCATGAACCTCTCAGCCGGTTCCTGGATTTCTCAAAAAGACAGTTGACCCCATGTATTATTGACTCTATGAGTCCCTGAGAGGAAAGTTTCTGGAGATTCCTATTCCACCATTTCAAGATGTGATTGAGGTCACATCTTTTTGTCTTTTAACTAAAATATTTGGTCCACTTGCATTTTACTGGTTTATTTAAATTGAACTTTACTATTTTATATTTTTTCCTATTGGTCTCAACCATTCTACCTTCCATTCTCTCTTCTTTCTTGTCCCATTTTTGTTTATTCAAGTTTTCTTCAACATTCCTGATAATTCACAAAGTTTTGATGTTACAACTCAATCTTGTAAAGAAAACATGGAATCATTTATGCTGCTTACTTCCTTTCTAAAAGTTTAAGTTTCACTGAAAAATAAGTGTTTCTGTGGCAATTATTATTAAAACCTACCTTAAAACTGCAAGATCTCTGACTACATTTTTGCACGTATTTGTATAAATTAGTAATTAAGTTTCTAAAATATTACTATTTATATTTGACATTTGTGCTTTTATGTTTCTGTCCCTGCAATTCATTGTCCTGCTTTTGTTCATTTTGTTAATATTCATGTTGTATGTATCAAATAATAAACAATGTTTTTTTAGGTATAAATAGTCTGTGAGTTTTATTCAAGTGTACCTCTTCCCTCAATGCTTCTTGCCTCTTTCCCTCCTTAGTGGATACTTATCTTCCATATTTTTGTACTCTTAAGTTTTTCAAGAACATTTTCAATTAATCCCTTGTTATTTAAAAAATATTTTTTAACTAATTGCTTTTATTTTATAAAAATGTAGAGTAGTATGCAATTGCAAAAAACAATACAGAGAGATTCTTTGTAACCTTTCTCCAATTTCCCTCAATGGTAACATCTTGCAGACTTGTAGTACCATAGCACAACCAGAATATTGACATTGATATGATCTACTGTTCTTATTCAGATTTTTCAGTTTTACTTTCAATTCTTTGTGTATGTGTGTGTGTGTCTTTAATTTTATGCAATTCTATCATATGTTGGTTTCTGTATCCATTACTAAAGTCAAGATACAGAACAGGTCTACCACCTCAAGGATCCTTTATTACCTCGTTATAACCATATTCACCTCCTTTCTTTCCAACCACTTGTCTCTGGCAACCACTACTCTGCTCTTCATCTGTAATTTTATCATTCCAAGTATCTTATATAAATGATTCAAACAGTATATAGTCTTCTGGGATTGTTTTTCTTCACTTAGCATAATTCCTGTGAGAGTCATCCAAGGTGTTGAGACTATCAACGATTTGTTCCTTTTTATTGCTGAATAATAGTCCATGGTATGGCCATACCACTGTTTGTTTACCATTCACTTGTTGAAGGACATCTAGATTGCCTCTAGTTTGGAAATACTATGAATAAATATGCAATGAACATTCATTTACAGGTTTTTATTTGAGCCATAAGTTTTCATTTTCCTGGGATAAATGCCCAAGAATGCAATTGTTGGACTATGTTGTGATTGTGGTTATTATTATTATTATTATTACATTATGTTAGTCACCATTTAGTACATCACTAGTTTTTGATGCAGGGTTCCAAGTAATTGCATGTTTTTTTAAAAGAAATTGTTGTTTTCTTGAGAGCCTTGCCATTTTTTATTCCCACCAGCAATGTATGAGTGATGAGTTTGGTTTTGTTTTAAAACTTCTAACATTCACTATCACCCAGTATTTTAATAACTAATTTGGTGTTACTTTTTACATTTTATTACCAGGATACCCAATGAAGCTCTTTTTCATTTTATCTTCAAATTTATATTTTCATCAAAATTTTTATAAGAAACTATTTAGGTATTTTTAAATATTTTTTAAGTGAAAAGAAAATAGATTTATTATGTCTAGTTTTATAATTGGATTTTAAATACACAAAGGAAAATAGTAACCATTTACTTAAGAAAAAATAATTAAGGATATGTCTTTATTCCATAATAAATAAGAGTGCAGTGCATTTGAAAACCTAAAGGAAGGTAAAAAAAAAAAAAAATGTCCTCCTGTAGTTAAGTAAATCTTTCCCAGGGTAGAATTCTAAATTTCTAAGATGATTACTAATTTGAGTAAAATAAAAAGATATTTAAATACTATTGCTAAATAAAAATGACCTCAAACTTACCATTTTTTTAAAAAATGGAAGCAGCATTACTTTTATTTATAATAAAATGCTTAGTAAAAGGGCAAAAGATATAGAAAGGTATAAAAAAAGAAAATAAAATTATCCATAATAATATTCATGGGAAATTCATTTTCATATATTCACTACTTATAGATTTTTGTGACTAGAATGAGTTATTTTAGATTAAGAGAAAAGTGGTTAATTTTAGGATATGGGATATAAGTGGAAGAAATATGTTTCATTTCAAAATTTTTATTGATAGAATATAAAGGTCACAAATTCAAAGCATGAAAAGTTATCATGGTGCTACCCTAGCAGTTAAATTATAACCCCAGATTCCTGGTTATAACCTCTTTTCCAGAACTTCAAGCCAGCAAAGTTAACCTTTTATTAAATGCCAATTATTTAGTTTCTTGGAGTGATCAATATTATCCCTGACTCAGCTCCTCTTAAACTTGACTATCCTGAATTGAGTTTACAAAAATAGGACTGGAATGTGAAGCTGAAAGAAATGTGTATACCTCTTAATTTAATACAAAAAGTGCAGGTATTCTCTACAACTAATCCTGGAAACATTGAAAAAGGAGCAATATAAGAATGAGTTCACTCCAGCAAGTGCCAGATTCAATCACCCAGCTATTGTGTAATGTCAGTTTGAGGATCATCTATTGCTTATTATTTCACAGAGGAGCAAAAGAATATATATATATATATATATATATATATATATATATATATATAAAGCTTTTTGCCCACTTGTCTGCCAGAGATTACAGTTTAAAGTAAATCAACACTTTATTGTAAAATATTTCCCCACTTGTTCCTTCATTGGACAAAGTTCTTGAGGAATCAGTCATGTATTTCAAGTATAAGCAGAACTGAGGAGACCAGC
The DNA here is from genome assembly GCA_003697995.1 of Taxidea taxus jeffersonii. Classification (NCBI taxonomy): domain Eukaryota; kingdom Metazoa; phylum Chordata; class Mammalia; order Carnivora; family Mustelidae; genus Taxidea; species Taxidea taxus. The sequence goes on from RCUC01166226.1 coordinate 18,489, forward strand.
TGAGCTACATAACTCTTAGCATTTTATTTATTCACAAGGAAATCTTGGCTTAAATTAGCTACATTCTGCCTCAGCTTCACTTGATTATCTAGATTTACACAGACGTTGGAGAAGCAATTTATGCAATTCAAAGATGCCAACTTGTCAGAGTAAATCAAGGTGATTTTCATAAAGCCATTTCACATAAGGTGTCTTGTACTTTTACAAGAAATATTATGCTGTTTCCTCTTATTCCTTTGTAGAAGTATAGAAATATTGTGATAAATCATTACACATTCCTATTGTTATTTCTCTTTGAGTATAGGTATCTATATTGATTCAAATGATTCAAAAATTTCCAGTTAATCCTGTCAACTTTATCAAAGTTCTAGAGGCACTAATATACAAGAAGTTGAAAGTAGAGGGTAAATTTCCTTTTATTATGCATACTTAAAAGAGGAAATGAAACCTATTTGCTCTGTATAATTTTTTCCTTGATTAGTTGTATTCTTAAAAGAAAATGTAATTTTTACCTAATCTTTGGGAATTTCAGCCATAGACACACATTGTCTGCTCTTACTACTTCACTCAGGTGATGATCCTACAATTACTGCATTTTGATATTGTATGGAAACTTCAAAAATTCTTTAGTTCAAGGTTTGTATTTATCTTTATTTTATAAGTGAGATACTTAATGTGCTAAGCAACCAGTCTAGTTTAGGCAGCTAATAAGTGGCGGAGATAAGGCTAAAAATCAGACTACCTTAGTACTTGTAGTACTTAGTGCTTAGCTCTTATTACCCTGCACCAATAGTGCTGCCTGTAAAGCGTTTGGGAAAACACATTTCATCCTTTCTGTAGTAGACAGAACCTAAGGTGACCCTGATGGCAATTTCCCATCTCTCTGCATCCCTTATGTTCATGCTTTGTATAATCAGTCCTCTACCCTTTGAGTGAAGACCTGTGACTTGTTTTTGAACAGTACAATATGGCAAAGGTGAAGGGTATTGTAGATATGTAATGTAAGCTCTAAATCTATTGGTTTTGAGTTAATCAAAAGGCCTCCTGAGAGGCCTGACTTAATCTGACAAAAACCCTTAAAAGAGGAACTAGAACTCCAAACAGAGGAGATTTTCTTGGCTGGCTTGATGAAGTAAGCAGCCAGCCTAAGGACGCACAAGTGGCAAGACACTGTAGGTGCCCCAGGAAACTATGAATGGTCTCTAGCACCTGTGGTTGGTCTCCAGCCTACAACCAGAAAAAAATAGCAAGGGCCCTCAGTCACTCACAGACACATGCAAAGAATTCTGACCACAGCCAGAATGAAATTGGAAGTAAATTCTCCCTAAGGCCACCTGCAGTTGAAAATAGAGCCCAAACAATGCTTTAATTACAACCTTGTAAGATCTTGAAGAGAAAACCCAAGTAAGACAAACTTCAACTTGTGACTCATGGAGACTGTGAGGTAATAGTGTGTGTTGTTTGAAGCTGCTAAATGTGTGGCAATTTGTTATTCTGCCCCTTACAGATAGACAGACAGACAAACAAAACACTACTGTGCTTGAAGTTAGAGTCTTTCATTTCTATTGAAAGAAAAATGTTTTTAACTTGTTTGTGTATAATGCATAGAAATGGTCCACTTCTTTGTAGTCTTGTTGCCTGTATCACATTTATTTCTCAACCTTGCTGCACCTTTATCTCAGAGATGGCCAGGCTAAAATCATGATTACTTCGTCAGGGATCGGTTCCCGGACATCTGATTTCACAAACCAAAATAATTTTAAAACATACATGGTGAGCGCTGTGAGTTGTGTAAGACTGATGAATCACAGACATGTACCCCTGAAACAAACAATACTTTATATGTTAATAAGAATATGTTTTGGGGACAGACATAGTGGGATCAACCTTTGATTTTATAACATAATGACATTTCAAAACCATCAACTAGTATCTAATCATTTTAACATTAAAAAAATAATACAAGGGACGCCTGGGTGGCTCAGTTGGTTAAGCGGCTGCCTTCGGCTCAGGTCATGATCCCAGTGTCCTGGGATAGAGTCCCACATTGGGCTCCTTGCTTGGCAGGGAGCCTGCTTCTCCCTCTGCCTCTGCCTGCCACTCTGTCTGCCTGTGCTCGCTCTCTCTCTCTCTCTCTCTCTAACAAATAAATAAATAAATAAATAAATAAATAAATAAATAATCTTTAAAACAAAACAAAAGAAAAGAAAACAAAACAAAACAAAATATAACACCAAAAGGTAAAGTATGGGCATGATCTCAGAATAAAGAAGAGTCTTTCCCAAAAGAAGAGTTTGAAACTTCCATGTGCGCACACACACACACACACACACACACACCTCTCTTTAATTTTCCCATTTGTTTTCAACTAGAACAGACAAAACATTGTCCCAGACTCATACCAAACTAAACACTGTCCTTAGAAAGCAACTCTTGTAGGGAGAAGTTTTAAAAACTATTGTATAGGACATTAGCATTCTTTGCGGTCTCTTTCATGCTCCTTATTACCTTTCTGGATTAAGGTGGTTTTTTTCAAGGAGTGAACTGGAAATGTATGTTGTCTTTATATTCCCTATTAATCAAAATCTTAAAAAAATAAACCTTCATTTACAAGGTAACACCTATTAACTAGACACAGTTCTACATACTCAGTGTGTATTATATCACTGAACCTTCATTACAGTCCTATGATTTGTGTTAATATGATTATCTCCATTTTACAAATGAAGGATCTTAGGCAATGAGGGCTTACATAACTTTCCAAAGTGATTTTAAGTTATTGAGCCACACTTTTAAACACTGTGCTATTAAATCAAAATAGATCATAGACCTGAATGTAGAATGCAAAACTATAAAACTCTGAGAAGATGACATAGGGGAAAATCTAGATGACCACCTTTTTCAATATAACACCAAAAGTATGAACCAGGAAAAAATAATCAATGAGCTGGATTTCATCAAAATTATAAGCTCATCCCCTGCCAAAGACAAGATCAAGAGAATTAGAAGGTAAATCACAAACTGGGAGAAAATATTTGCAAAAGACACACATGTGATAAAGGAATTTATCCCAAAATATAAAAATAAATCTTAAAATTAATAATAAAAAAATCTTATTTAAAAATGGGTCAAAAACCCTAACAAATGCCTTATCAAAGAAGATATACAGGTGGCAAATGAGCACATGAAGAAATGTTCTACATGACATGTCAACAAGGAAATATGAATTGAAACAACAATTAGATAGCATTATACACCTATTAGAATGGTCCAAATCTGGAGCACTGACAATACACCTATTAGAATGGTCCAAATCTGGAGCAATGACAATACCAAATGCTGTCACTAAATCAGTGATTGCCAGGAGTGGACATGCAGGAAATGAACAGGAGATCACGGAGGATTTTAGGGTAGTGAAATACTCTATACAATATTGTTGTGATGGATATGTCATTATATATTTGTTCAAACCTAGAGAGTGCATAAAACCAAAAGTAAACCCAAAGGTAAACTATGGACTTAGAGACTTTGCGTCATTATGATGTGTCAGTGTGGATCTTTCTATATGTGTATACACACACACACACACACACACACACACACATTTATGATTCAGATTCAAGAAAGATTTATTTACTTCCCATTTAGTGCCAAAGACTGTGCAAGACAACAGTCACAAACTTGTAGATTCTTCAGTCAGATGTTTTTGAATAATATCTCTAAGACTGTATGTATATGACAATATAGTATTTTTTAAATGAAATACACTGTGATTTTTAATTTTATGTGCCACCTTGGCTTGACTACAATGTCTAGTTGTTTGGTCAAACACCAGTCTTGATGTTATTGGAAAAGTATTTCTTTTTAAAGATTTTATTTATTTGATATGGAGAGACACAGCAAGAGAAGGTACACAAGCAGGGGGAGTGGGAGAAGGAGAAGCAGGCTTCCTGCTGAGCAGGGAGCCAGATGCGGGGCTTGATCTCAGGACCCGGGGATCAAGGGTCTGATCAGCCTGAGCTGAAGGCAGACGCTTAATGACTGAGTCACCTAGGAGTCCCTGGAAAAGTATTTTTTAAAGGAGATTAACATTTACCACTAGTTTACTTTAATCAAGTAAAGCAGTTTGTCCTCCATAATGTGGATGGGCCTCATCCAAATAGTTGAAGGCCTTAAAAGCAAAAACAGAAATCGCCCAAAGAGGGAATTCTGCTTCCAGATTGTAACATAGAAATTCTGTCTGACTTTTCAGTTTTCAGGCTCAAGATTTACAACAACAACTTTTACCTGAATCTCCAGGCTGCTAACTTGTCCTATGGGTTTTGGATGTGCCAGCTCACACAAATGTGTGTCAGTTCCTTAAAATAAATCTTTCCCTCTCACGTTCTGATTCTTCAAAATCCATTAAGAAAAGTTCATTGGTCATTTTGGGCATGAAAGCCCATATTTAATATATAGTTTACTGAATATACCTGGCTGTGTAATCTTAGTATCATCAATTCCTCACTTGTAAAATGAGGACAGATTATGGTACTGCCTTCCAGAGAAGTTGTGAGAATTAAGTGAGATAATCTATGATGTCTAACACAGTGCCTGACACACCTAAGACCTCCTTACATATGAGCTATTTTATACTTTTAAAATCATCCTGGAAATACACATTGTTTACAAATAAGGAAACTGAAGCTGAGAGAGGTTAAGTAACTCTTAACACATTAACATAATTCCTTTGATTGTGAAATGATAACTACATTTCCTAACACAGCTTCTTTTTCCTGGGTTTTGTTGTTCTTTCAGTATTACAAACCTGCGGAGAGCTGAAATACTAAATTTACATAAAGACTAACTGAAAAGAGAGGAAGACTAGGACAAGATAGAAGAAGAGTAAGGAATAATTTGTAAGCATGGTCGTTAACACTGAAAACACTTCAGGATTGATTCACATAAGAGGAAATTTTGGTGGAAAGCTCACTTTCAACATGTAGCAGTTCCTTGGATTGGTAAAGGAGTTTTTGTAGAAGTCTACAAAGTGATCATAAATTGAGGTTTATTTGGTTCTTTCCATTTGTCCATATGTTTTATGTACATCTGGTAGAATTAGTGTTGACTGAAATATAGATCAATATGAGTTGATGATGTGGAGACATGAATGATTATAATTATTTAATCTGGCTAATGCTTTATTTAATAATTATATTAAATTAAATATCATAGCTAAATAATCAATTTCAGGTCAAACAGAGTGAATTTTGAGGAATTAATAGTGAAATTTAGTTTAGGGAAATTTTGGGTTAAAATATTATATTGTCCAATTACATACACTCTCAGAGATATTGATGATATAGAACAAAGTTTGTCTTGTTAAGGAAAAAATATTATGGGCACATATTTCTCCATGATTTCTAAAAACAGAATGGGACTGAATCCAAATGACTGACATGTTATTATCTTGAATAAACTTGCTGGTCTTAATTTGCTGATACAGTAATTCTTTGCCATTTCTGACTTTGGTAATTTTATGACTGAGCAAACTGAGTATAAAAAGTGGTTGATGAAAGCATATACACATGCATGTACACAAGTCTATTACGTGTAATATGGGGTTTAAAAACTGGTTTAAAGAGCCAGTTTTCTAGGACTAGTAGAGGACAGTGTCACACAAAGATTTGTGAATATATGTGCATATTGATGCTCTACTTTTAAGAAGCAGTGGTTGGAGAGCTATGTGAAACATCACTTTATTGGACTAACCACATGTGCATGATCACAGTTATAGATAAAGATATGACTACACATATACGATAAAGCTGAAGAAAATGGAAAAATCCTTGGAAAAGTGAGAAAAAAATGACCCATGCTTAACCTGAGTTAATTTTGTGTTCTCATTGTATACCCACCACTCTACTCCCCCTCAGCTCTGTCTCCTTTACTCCTCTCTCTCAAGCTTGAGTGAACTCTGGTGCAAACTGTGGAGGATGTGTCCATTTGGCTTTAATCTAGAGAGAATTTACTAAGAACAGAGAAAAATTTATGTTTTTCTTTCTATGAAAAATATACTGGATTTCTTCTCAGATATATTCATGGACTTGAAGTTTTCAGTGACCTATGAGATTTTCAAGATCTCCATGTAAAATCTGAGTCTTTAAAATGAAACTCACTGGCTCTAGAACACAAAAAAAGAAACCACAATATCAAAATGTATAAATGTTTAAATAAATGTTAATTAAATAACATTATCATTTCATTAATTATTAAATTCAGTATTAATAAAAGATTTATTATATTTTAAAACAGTTTAGTAGATAAATTTTTCCACTTTTCAAGAATTTCTAAGTCCACAAAATGTCAAGAAATATTCCCAATCATAAAGTATTTCAATAACACATAGCCAAATGATTTCAAAGGCAAATCCATGACATTTCTTTCCCCAACTTTTCTAGTAAATAATTAGCGTTAAATGTGGATGAGTTTTTTTTCACATGTTTTCGATTATGCATGCTGTGCCTTCTTAAAGGGCTGACCAAGTTCTTAAGGCAGCTCCACTTTTAATTCATCCATTGTTGTTCCATGATACAAAAGAAACACCTATTTGGTTCATGCTTCCCTACTTTAAACCTTTAAAACTAGTGAGGATCTTAGACTTTGTTCTCTCGGAGCAGTCTCTGGGCAGAGTCCTGTGCAAAAGGATTATTGAGCAGTATTCTCACGAGATACAACTAGGAGGAAAGATGGAAGGTAAACTGGGCAGAGGGAGAAGCTGTCTGCTCTGTGGTTGTAAGAGAGGGATCAGCTGATCCTACAGTGAGCTCTGGACCTAAGATGGCTCTTCAGAGCTGCCCCAAATGTGTCAGGGAGCAAGGCCTTCGGATCCCTCCAATCAGCCAGTTATTGGTCAAATCTTCCCTAGGAGGAGACATAACCTTTGGCAAGCAGCTCTAGACAGCTGAGAGAAACACATTAGTGACAAAATCTGGAGATGGAACATCACAGTATGTATACCCTCTAGGGAGTATCAGATTACCTCACACCAAAATTCAGTCCATAGGTTGCAGTGATAGACAAAGGTACACTAGGGGGAGGTGGGATTTCATCCAGCTCATTAGTTTATCAGATTAATACAATGGCAGTAATGTATTCCTGGAATAAGTGTGTCCTTATTCTTTTTTTTTTTTTTTTAAACACAGGCAAGCTGTTTTTTTTTTTTTTTTAATTTACTTGATAGAGATCACAAGCAGGCAGAGAGAGAGAGGAGGAAGCAGGCTCCCTGCTGAGCAGAGATCCCAATGCAGGGCTCAATCCCAGGACCCTGAGATCATGACCCGAGCCAAAGGCAGAGGCTTAACCTACTGAGCCACCCAGGTGCCCCAGTGTGTCCTTAGTCTTGACTGAAATGTAATATTAAAGTATAACCAGTATGCTAGATCAATCTAGCAATTCAATATTAAATGATCAAAGACTTCCCAAACACTCTAAATTCTAAACTAGTAGTATTTTATGTAAAATAAACATGCACAATTCTGGATTTAATTTAACTTGATCAAATCATAATCCACAGTTATTAATTTTTGAGCATGTATTACTGGGTTAGACCCCTGAATACATTATATTATTTATTTTTAAGTATATGAATCCTACTTTAAAGAATAGAAAATTCATGTCTAGAGAGTTGATAAACCTGTCGGAATTCACACAAAGTGTAAAACATTCATTCCAAATCTCTCTGACTCTGAAGACCAGATTTTCCTCTCCAATTTACCATGTTGCCACTCTAGTCCAGAATAAGTTCTTAAAAATCTTTTAAAATATATGCAAAGATAATGTAAAATTATGCCTAGTAAAGTGAAGAAAAGTTATATGTGAATACTAATTTCACTGTAAATATAGCTTGCTACTATGTACCACATGCTGTTTGAATTACTTCCCTTGAATAGACTCTTCACAGCTCTAAAAGGGCTGTACTATCATTTTATTATCCCCTTTTTAGAGATTAGTAAAATTAGGTATGGACAGGGCTAGGTGACTTCCCAAGGTTATATAGCTTTAAGTAGTATACTTGGCATTAGACTCTTACAGTGTGACTCCAGATACTCCTAGTAGGAGTATCACAAAACTCTGTGCCTCTTTGAGTTAAGTGTTGATGTCTTCTGATTTAAGTGCTGCTATACCACATTTCTTTCTTTACAAAAGAAAAGTGTTTCTATTGACACACATTTCTGGGAGCCAAAGTCAATGTGTATAAGATCTAGAAATTTTCAAGGACTAAAAATGATCTGACTCTGAGAGTGTTATTTTTAAGCAGAGGCAGTGCTTTGGCTTTTGTCCCTCACAATGGTAGTAATAAAAGTATACTCCAAATGACACATGTATAGCAATATATGGGAAAGGTTTTGCAGCAGGCCACTCTACAAAAGAGGAAGAGTAGTTAGCAACATAGCTCAAGGACTGTTGTTTTGATCTCTCATCAAAAGAGCCATCCAAAAAGATCTCTACATCAAAATATCAACATTATACTTTCTCTAAAGTAGATTTTTTTTTTCTTAGACACTGTCTTACATGTGTGTGTGCTTTAAGAATAAAGGATAGGGGCGTCTGGGTGGCTCAGTGGGTTAAGCCTCTGCCTTCGGCTCAGGTCATGATCTCAGGGTCCTGGGATTGAGCCCCACATTGGGCTCTTGCTCAGCGGGGAGCCTGCTTCCTCCCTCTCTCTCTGCCTCTCTGCCTACTTGTGATCTCTCTGTCAAAAAAATAAAAATAAATAAAATCTTAAAAAAAATAAAAGAATAAAGGATAGAAGATACATTTAATGAGCCATCTCAAGCATATGTGGGGCAAGATAATTTTTTTTCTCCAAAAATATTGTTTTTTTAAAGTTCCTCTGCTTTCTAATGTATAATTAAACATTAAAAAGAAGGTATTGATTAAAGTGTATGACTCAGTAGTAATGTTATAATTATTTAATTAGAAAACAAAATTAGTGTGGCTATTTACATGTCTGAGCAATGCTTGTGAGTTTTTGACCAACACTTCGATAAAGAGACTTTCTCCTACAATGGCATTGTGCTGATGGTCAAAACTGAGAAGAAAGATGAAACATAAACATATTATCTTTTAAATTATTTTACAGCCACATAGGTAGGATTGCAAGAGTAAATGCTCTACTCTTGCCATTAAGAATAAACATTTTATACTAATTATTTCCTATGTCTCAGAGAATATTTTAGTGTAAGTTAAGGCAAAAAAAAAAAAAAAGTGACCTAATTCTTGCTTTAAGACATGCACTATGCAAGTGTAAACTTTGATGGGTACTAATGGACACCTCTTCCTAGCTTTGACCCTCAGGTTAGAAATAACAGCTTGTTGTTATTTTCAGAGAGAATAAGATCCATTTCTAAACATTTTAGAAATCGCAGGGCTTTTTTCTCCTTATAAATAGACAAATAAATGACCACATTAGCAACTGCACTTCAATGTGAGCCAAGGACATTTTTAAAATGTCACAACTCAGGGTTAACACTCTCATTTTTGACATTTGGCCTTCACATTTTTCTTCTTAATTGTCTGTTTGCTGCCTCATTGCTATATACAGGGATTTAAGGTCAAACACATCTCTTTCTTGCATTGCCACAAGATAGAGCGTCCAAAAGTTTTAAATATTTCATATATTGTGGGCTACCAGACTTACCTAAATTCTATATTAGTTTCAACCTTTTGAATATAGGGAGGCCATCTGTTTAGACCAAAATTGCCCCCAGAAAGGATTGTCAGTTACTTGATTCCAACTACAGGCTGCTTACTTTTTAGCAGATACTTGGGGTTTGATTTTCTAGACCAACAGAAACAATTTGGGCTAGTTTTGCAAAAGCAAACACGAATGCAGTTTATACATAGTAGTGTGTTGTTATATTAGAAATAGACTACATTGTTAAGGTGATGTTGTTAAAGGTTAACTGATATAACTGGGACTTAAATATTCTTTTTAAATCAGGATCACTTCCAGAGTGGCACCAAGTGAACTGAAGTGTGTCTCCACACATTGTCCACTTAAGAAGTCTTAAATACAAAGATATTCTGTATCTATTGGCAAAGAATATTGTACTTATCACTGGCTCATACCATCCACTAAGAATAATAGAGAATGAAAACTTCATATGATGGTGGTTTAAACATTGAAATGCTCAGCTCAATCAAGAATCCATGTCATTCATTACCCATTCAACAATTATATATCAACATTTTATGTTTCACATATTAGGCAAGTTACTAAAGAAACAAAGAAAAAAGTTGTTTTTCTCAAGAAGTCCTAGGAGCTCAAAGACTGATTTCTGTGCCACATGGCTCTCTGTATATGATTTGCTTTTGTTTCTTCCATTAAATTATTACGACCTTCATAAATCATTATAAGCACCAGAAAGCATACTAAATTCTTAACTGCCTTTCCAAGGGTATGTTATATTTAAGCCCATAGTCCCTCTCTCCTCACTTCCTACCCCAATTATGGAATGTGGTCTTACACTGTTTTTTAAAAAAATATATATATATATAACTGGCCAAATTCTGTATATCAATAGAAATCCATTCCCTTAACCACAGATGAAATGACAAAAGATGGGCAAACTATTCCATAATTGACAATTTATGAGTTAAACAATGGCACCCTGTGTGGCTTTGGGAAAAGTCTTTATCCAAGTATGGACAAAGATTATTGGTTAAGTTAGTCACAGACTTTCTCTGGGGAATTTGACCCAGTGAAACAAACAAACATAAAGTTTACTGTAGCAAGATGAAGCAAGAAAAGACACAGAGGAAAGATAGTATATAGGAACTAAGTGGCAAAAGCTCTGAATAAACACCATGACCCAGAGAAGAGAAGAGAAATAATGAAATACAGTCATTGTAGCTGAAGAGATATACAGAGAGAATGGCAGGCTTTCTTTTTCTAATTATATCAGAGCTGCAAATTCCTGGAAAAGCACAAACCCTGACTTTCATGATCTCTGAACTGGCCATGCATCTACCCCTTGGATTTCTGTTACTCTTCCATTATAGTCTTTTAATATCCATTATTTAACATGAACTTAGTGAGTTTCTGTCTCTTTCTGAAATAGTCTAAAATATTTCATTACCACAAATGTGAAAAATATCTACAAAATGCCCTAATGAGTTACCAAAACAGAATTTAGGTGCTTGGTCCTGAAGGGTTTGCAATATATTGTCAGTAATAGAATGTGCCTAAAGGAGAAGATAAATCACAAATAATGAGCATATGTATGTACATACAATCCATGACTAATAATTTTTCAATGATCTTTAGATATATCCAAGTATGAGGATAGTTGCAACGTATTCCTGAATGCAGCTGCTGTAACCCTCTGTGTTCAGGAAGAATGTCTTCTCAAGAAGAAATGTGCATGGCATTTCAAAGAGGAAGAATTCAGAACAAGGACTGAAATATGGGAAATTATAGATAAATGTTTTTAAGAAAGATAAGAGAAACTTAAAGTAGGTTGAATGCCAGCTAAGTTGTTGGCATTACTCTAGAATTCATCACATATATGATTTCACTTAATCCTTGTGAAAAACTCTGGGAAGTAAATATTCTAAACTATAAAAATTAATTTAAAAAAAAGTGAGACTCAGGGAGTTTGCAGTAACTTCTCCAAAGTCAAGCTACCAGGTGAAATTCATTCCTTTCTGGCTATAATGTTCTCATTTCTTTCATTTAACCAGAATACCTGCTCCTTATTTATGATAATTGTCTACTGTCAGAAAGAGCATAAAAACCTCATGCCCACAAGAACACTTGACTCTTCATTCTTATCGCCTTTACTTCTATCCAGAACTTTCTAGAAAGGAAATCCCTGCCAAATTGTAAGTGCTTTCAAAGAAGGAACCATCTTCACTTAATAAATGGGTTCTGAGAATGCAGTAGGTGGTCAAGATGTGTATGTTGAACAAATGCTTTAACAGATATTTATACTTTACAAACATTATCACAGATTATCCTAAATCAACATTAGCTATCCACATGCAGATTTGTTTGGGTTACTGCAGTTGTGAAAAAGTAGATTTTCTTACTATTTCTGGAGATGCTAAACCAATTAAAATCTAAGCCTGTGGGCTCTAGAGACAGTATTCTGTATTTAAAACTTGACTGCCACTTCATAGTTGTGTTGCTTTAAGCTGTTATTCAACCCTTCTAGTCTCAGTTTCCTCAACTATAATGAGTTAATAGCAGATAATGGTATATGTTTTGTATGAATATTACATGAGTTGATACTGTGAAATATTTAAAACAGTGCCAGGAAAATTATAAGCAATCAATAAATGTGAGCTATTTCAAAAGAATTCCAATGGTTTTCATTCAATAGTACTCCTATTTTTACTCCTTAGTGAAGGGCTGGCCTTTCCCATATCTGTATGACTTAACAGAGGACTTAACAGAACCCTATAATGTGACTGTATTTATATGTCTGTTGGGGGGGTTGGGGGGGGAGTGTTATCTTTGTCTTGAAGGACCTGACACAAGATACTAGATATCCTACTTTTCAAAAGAGCCTTCTGTAAATGATCAAATAATAAATATTTTATACTTTGTGAGCCTTCATCTCTGTCACAACTTTTTAACTCTGTTATTATACCATAAAAAACAGTCACATAAAATAGGTAAACAAATGAATGTGACTATGTTCCAGTAAACTTTATTGACATAAACAGGCAGTGGGCCAAATCTGGTCCCAAGAGTTAGAGTTTCCTCACTTCTGCTAGAGATAATGACAGGCTGCACAGTGTTCACATAAGTACACAGTTGGGACAACTGCTTCCCAAATATACCTTGAATATACCTATATCATCAGGGACAAATCCTTAAACTACATGACCAAAGTTCCTCATTTGTGAGTTGGAATAAATGTTTCACAAAGCTCTTTTCAGTAAGTCTCTACTAACTTTTAGTATTCAAAGGTCTGGAAATTCCATGTAACAAAACCAAAATTACTCTTCTATTAAGATTGCTAAATTTCCCCTCCTCTCCTTTTAAAGGGAATCCTGCTTTGCTTACTGATGCTCTCCTCCCCAACCTTGCATGAGTGATGATTTTGAGATTTTTATAATATGGAGTAGGTAGAAAAAGGTGGAGTTAGGAGGATAAGATGGACATGTTTGCTAGGACTGGATAAAATAGTTTTGTGGGGGGGTGCCTGGGTGGCTCAGTGAGATAAAGCCTCTGCCTTCGGCTCAGGTCGTGATCTCAGGGTCCTGGGATCGAGTCCCACATCAGGCTCTCCGCTCCGCGGGGAGCCTGCTTTCCCCTCTCCCTCTGTGTGCCTCTCTGCCTACTTGTGATCTCTGTCTCTCTCTGTCAAATAAATAAATAAAATCTTAAAAAAAATAGTTTTGTGGGGGCATGTGGGTGGCTCAGTCATTAAGTGTCTGCCTTTGGCTTGGGTCTTGGTTCCGGGGTCCTGGGATCAAGTCCCAGATCTGGCTCCCGGCTCAGTGGGAGGCCTGCTTCTCCCTCTCCCACTCTCCTTGCTTGTGTTCCCTCTCTCATTCTCTCTCTCTCTAAAAAAAAAAAAAGAAAAAATAGTTTTGTGAAAGATTCCAAAGTAAGAAATGAGGAAATATCTATAACAGAATAAAATAGAATAGAATAGAAAGGAATAGCAGAAGGGGAACAGTGATGCTGTAACATTTGTTCTTTTCACTGTGTCTGAAAATTGCAAAGAGAAAAGTTTATTTTGATTTATTTTGTTTGTTTGTTTTTGTGATTTAAATAGTTTATTTTCTAAACATGCAATGCAGTAGTCATAGGAATGTATAGAGGTGACACATCTTTTCCTTAGCCATGTTTTTTACCTTCTGTACAAAGATAAAGATGTTTGTTAACCTCATAGTTAATGAAGTGAGACAGAGGTTGGCAAACTTTTTCTCCAAAGGGCCAGATGGTAAATATTTTAGGATTTACAGGTCACAAAAGATCTCTGTCATATATCTGTTCTCTTACAACCCTTTAAAAATGCAAAATCCATTGTTGACTTGCACCTTACAAAAAGAGACAGGGCCAAATTTGCTTGCCTGCAGTACTTTCCCAACCTCAGGGATAAAATACATTTTCTGACCTGTCTGGGAGACTGCTCCCTTCCTGCCCTTTGACAGTCTGCTGCCTCAAGTAGAGAAAGACCTTATTTACAATTGAATGCGGCCTGTGACAAAAGTAGAAATGGAGAGTTCCTGCTCATTTTTCTTGCTCATTTTCTATTCACTCATTAAATAAGTTTGTTGAGCAGCCACAATATACATTCCTAAATATCTTTGTTTTCGCAGAGATTTCCAGTGTTTCTTTCTTAAACACATGGTTCCTGCAGTTTCTCTCAAGCTATAATTATTAGTTCTTTATACTCATGTTTTAGGATAGATCAGGAATAAAATCTCTACTGGCACTCAAAAGAACTCATGATTATAAAAAATGAATCTAGCTAACAATGATATCCTTCCACCCAATATACATCCTTCTTCAAAATCACAACCTAGATGAGGAAAAATGTGTAACTATCGCTATTTCAAAAGATAACTTCTTTTTCCTCCCATAGGCTGAAGCTTAACAACAACAAAAAATTCTCAAATCTAGAACATCTACCACATAGTTTCTTCCATTTTCATAGTTCCTTGTCATGTTAACATAATATCTGGATCCAGGTACGGTGTTTCATAAACCTCATATTTCATCCATAAAACAATATATTAAGGGGTGAATATTACTTTCAAAGTACCTTATATTCCCACAATTCATGAGTGGTCATGATTCTGCTTCTTCAGAATGAAAACTGTAACGGCCAGCTTTCTGAATATTTCTGCTATTTACATTAAGTGAGAAAAATCCTTCAAAGTGGCCAAAAGGAGCCATGACTTCAGTATTAAAATATAAAAGTTGCCCCCATTCCAGATCTTTGGTATAGACATCAGCTACAATAATCTGACTACCCACACCACAGAGACATGGCACATTTTATAATTAGAAGTGTTTGTGATTTTCCTTTGGACCATGTAAATAGAGGGAAATGCCTTGGGAAACAACTTTATTCATTCTCTCATTTCTCTTAAATGTACACGTGCACAATCAGTTCTCCCTTTGATCAACTCTATGAAGAGAAAAAAAGAGTGGACCAAAGTTATTGCTTCTACTCCCCTCATTGTGCCCTTCTCTCTTTCCTTTCCTGCATTTCTACTTAGCTAGTTTGTCCCTGTCCATCTGCAGCTTGTCCTATTCTTTCTTCCTTCAGTACTCATCCCAAAGTGAGACTCACTCCAGTTTTCTAACATTGAGGACATCTTCCACATTGGCATTTTGGAATAAAGATGTATCAGAACCAAGATTTATTGTGGTGGTACCTCAATCATCCTTCTCATCCTTCTCATCTTCTGCATCTGTCACAGCAGTATACTGGGCTAGGAGTGCAGTTTTATCTGCTTCTCCCCTTCTGACACCATCCTGGGCTTCACCACAGTCTGTCTGCTTCTAAATTTAGGTGGCAATAGCCTGTATCTCATCTTCTTTCCTCACCTTGGTGAGAACATTCCAACTTTCCATCGACCATTGTTCCACAATTTCCTTGAAGATGTTAAGAAGAGAATCTTCTTCTAAGAAGGCAGAGAGGATACCCTGCAGAGCATCAAGCTTCTCTTTCTCCTCCTCCTGCAGGATACCAAGATGTAGGAGCCCTAAAGGTCTCAATACACTCCCAGCACCTGGAACTGTCCATCCATCCATGACTCAACCCAAAGCCACTGCCCCCACTATCATCACAAAATCTTTCTGGGACTGGACCACATGAATAATGGCTGCTGCTTCTTCTACTACTTCTACTAGTACTAGTACTACTTCTTCTTCCTCTTCCTCTTCTTGTTGTTCTTGTTCTTGTTGTTCTTCTCCTTCTTCTTCCTCCTCCTCCTCCTCTACCTCCTCCTCCTTTTCCTCCTCCTCCTCCTCTTCCTTCTCCTCCTCCTCTTCTTCTTCTTTTTTTTTTTCTTCTTCTTTCTCCTCCTCCTCTTCCTCCTCCTCCTCCTTCTTCTTCTTCTGGAAAATGACTTGTTAAATATTACACATTTCTAATCATGCTAGTACACTCCCAGGTTGATTAGTGAAGATGCCAATATTACATAGGTCTGGAGTGGATGTAATTGTGATTTTTATTAAGCCTGATTTTTGGTTGACAGACAACATCTTCAGAGAAAACAATAACATTGGGCAGCCTGGCACATTTATACAAACTTGAAGAACATTTCAGTATTCCAAAATGGGGTAATACTAATGATGGCTCTTGAACAAAGGTTATCCTCTTTCTCAAAACATCATTTTTTTTCAAGTTGCATCCTTACAGTTGAGTTACTGCGAATTTGAAATAATTCTCTATGAGTTTTTGATGCTATCTTATTCCATTGACAATACCGAGAAGTTAAAGATTTTTTTTCTTACTAATATGGCAAATTTTTCGGGTGTTCTGCTGCATTTCTGGTAGATCTCCAATATGATTCTTGTTCTGATTAAAGTTTCATTAATAAAAAATACATTTTTTAGTATTGCAAATTATTTCCTAGACTTCAATAGGCTTGGAAGCATTCTTGGTAACTTTAATATGAGTATTTGTCCCACTATAATTAAAGGTGGTTCTCATCTCCAGAATCAACTCTTAAAAACTTCATTTGCACAGTGCTAGTTCTATTCAGAACCTAAGACAGTGCTGAATACCTTCAATTGTGGAATGAATAAGTAAATGAGTAGTTGTGGAGAATGATTTACATATAAAGCAAACAGTAACAACACTAAATTTGCACAAATTCTCACTAAACAAATCCTAATAGGATAAGCAGATGGTGAAGTGTATGATATCCTGGAACACTGAATTTCCTGAGGTTTGGGGCAAATCACATATTGCTTGCTTTCAGGATAAGTCTATATATTATTTACCATCATGCTTAAGAATCAACTGGTTGCTGTGTGGAGTGTAGGAATAAGACACCCCAAGAACCCTAAATTAAAATATTTTCCCCCACCCCGCCATCTCTCTAATGTCATATTCTATCTGCCAGGATCATACACCGGTTACTGAGTATCTCTACTACCTTTTTTTCTCTCTGCTCACCTTTGGGATTCTCCTCCAGTGGTGAGAAAGTAATGCCTCTTTAGAACAATCGCTCCTAAATTAAACTTTTATTTTCCAGGGGGAAAGGTTAATAGTGTTTTGAATGAAAACAAAACACTAGGCTCACTATTGTTATAAACATGCTAATGTTAAACCACTATCATGTTCTTCTACTTCTCAGAAATAAATGCTTTTTTAAATGCTAAGAGTATTCTCTGTTGTAGAGCAAAGGTCTTCTCTACAGTTAATACTACTGGGAACTAAAGCAGACACAGTTATTGAAATGGTGATACTTTATTCATGACCATGTGCTGCTACTGATTTCTGCAGCAAGGCATGTATACATTTATTACTTTTTTCTTCCTCTGTTTCATAGTTATCAAAAGTACAACATGTAATAAGTAGATAAATGATAAGTAATCTAATATTCACTGATTGATATTCAACATTTTCTGTATTACTCTCATCCTGCATGGGTATGTGAAATGTACTCACAAGAAAATGTGACTTAAAAACTAAGTATAATAAGTATTTTTTCACTTATAACTTACATGAAAAAAGTTATGATTTTGAAATATTAGAGATACTATATTTAGAACAAATCCATAGTACAGGGAAAAAGACAATGGATCTGAAGGAAATATAAACTTAATCAACACCTACTGAGTTCACATTATGTGTAATGTACTTTAAATATAAAGATGGTTAATACTTAAGAATTTAGAAACACAAATTAAAATTATTATGATCTCCAACCATATCAATTATTTCAAAAAATATAAATGTTCTAAACACACCAATTAAAATATAAAAGATTGGGGTACTTGGGGGGCTCAGTGGATTAAAGCCTCTGCCTTCAGCTCAGGTCATGATCCCAGGGTCCTGGGATCAAGCCTCACATCAGGCTCTCTGCTGGGCAGGGAGCCTGCTTCCCCCTCACTTCGCCTGCCTCTCTGCCTACCTGTGGTCTCTCTCTGTCAAAATAAATAAATAAATACATCTTTAAAAAATATATATAAAAGCTTTCAGATTGGTTTAAGATGCTATTGAAAAAAACCTCATTTTAAGTAAAAAGACATAGCTTGGTTAAAGGTGAAAGTGCAAGAAAATGTATAAACTGTAAGTACCAACCAAAAGAAAGCTGAAGTGGATATTTTAGAATCAGACAAAGTAGGCTTTAGAAGAGGGATGAAGAGAGACATTTCACAGTGAAATGTGGGTCAGATCACCAGGAAGACATAACAATCTTAGATGTGTAAGCACCTAACACTAGAGCTTGAAAATACATGCACCAACTAATAGAACTAAAAGGAGATCAAATAAGTAAATCTGCAATCCAAACTGTAAACTTTGATGTTCTTTAACAATTGATAGGAAAATCAGGTAGAAAATCAGTAAGTATATAGTAGGTCTGAATAACACTATTAACAAACTTGACTTAATTGGCATAAATAAAACACTTCATCCAACAAGAGCTGAACGCCTATTATTTTCAACTGCTTTAAGGAATAGTCACCATAATAGACTATATGCTCGGCCATAAAATAAGCCTGAAAATGTAAAATAAAAAATTACATAAATAATGTTTTCTTTCCATAACGTGTTAAAGTAGAAATCAAAAATTTTAAAAAAATCTAAAAAATTCTCCAGCATTTATAATTAAATAATACATTAACAAATAATGCATTGATAAAATAAAAAGTCACAGGGAAAATTAGCAGCATTTTGAATTGAATAAAGTTGAAAACCCAACATATCAAAATTTGTGGGATGTAGTTAAAGAAGTATATAGAGGGAAATTTATAGTGTCTAATGATTATATTAAGAAAAGAAGAAAGTTTCAAATAAATTATCTAAACTTAGCTTACATCTTAAGAAACTAGAAAGAAAAGAATAAAGATAAGAGCAGAAATAAATAATTTGGAGAGCAGAAAAAAATAGAGAATTTAATGAAACCAAAAGACACGTATAAAACAGATCAAAAAAGTTGATAAAACTTTATCGAGACTGATCAAAGGAGTGGGCAGAAAGTAGGCACAAAAATCAAGAATTAAAAGGGGGACATGATCTCAGATCCTATGTAAATTAAAAAGATAATAAAAGGAATATTAAATTCAACTTAGTAGCCATACATTCAACAACTTAGATAAAATGGACTACTTCTTTTTAAGACACAAAGTATCAAGGTTCACTCAGGAGAAACAAATGGCCTGAATAATCCTTTGCCAATTAAAGAAATTAAACGAGAAGTTAAAGCCCTCAAACAAAGAAAACTGCAAGTCTAGATGTCTTCCCCAGTAAATTCAATCACTTAACAACAAGAAAACAATTCCACACAAATACTTTCAAAATATAGAAGAGAAGGGAATACTTGCCAGATCACATTATGAAGTTAGCCTTATGCTAATACCAAAATCATAATATCTCTCATGATCATAGATGCAAAAATCCTCAACAAAATAATAGCAAATCAAATCAAACAATGTACTGATGTGACAACACATCATAATCAAATGGGGATTTTCTGAAGAAAGCAAGAATGGCTCAAGATTTGAAAATCAGCCAGAAATTGATATCAACATTCATCCATAGTAAAAAAAAAAAAAAAAAAAAAAAAAAAAAAAAAAAGCTTGGGGACACCTGGGTGGCTCAGAAGATTAAGCCTCTGCCTTTGGCTTAGATCATGGTCTCAGGGTCCTGGGACCTAGCCCTGCATCAGGCTCTCTGCTCAGCAGTGAGCCTGCTTCCTCCTCTCTCTCTGCCTGCTTCTCTGCCTACCTGTGATCTCTCTCTCTGTAAAATAAATAAACTAAATCTTAAAAAAAAAAAAAAAGCCTGCAATAAACTAGTAATAGCAGTAACTTTACTAATAGATGGAATTTACAAAAAGCCTATAGCTAACTTTACACTTACTGCTCAAAGACTGAAGGTCCTCTTCCTCTAATTAGAAACAAGGCAAGGATGTCTGTTCTTATTCTATTTAAGTCTTATTTTGTGTAATAATACAATTTGAAAAAGAGGCCCTCAGAAAGGAAGAAATAAACTGCTCTTTATTCATAGACAACATAACTGTCTACATATAAAATCTGAAGAAATCTGTATTTTTTTTAAAAAGTTAGTTAAATAAGAGTTGAGAGTTTATGGCTGTAAAATACAAGACTGACATACAAAGCTGAGAGGTATTTCTATTTTTAAGATGTTGATTCTTGCCAAATTTATCTATAAAATCAAGGCATTTTGTAGTATAGTAAAAATATATAGGGGCACCTGGGTGGCTCAGTGGGTTAAAGCCTCTGCCTTCGGCTCAGGTCATGATCCCAGCGTCCTGGGATCGAGCCCTGCATCGGGCTCTCTGCTCAGCAGGGAGCCTGCTTCCTCCTTTCTCTCTCTCTCTGCCTACTTGTGATCTCTGTCTGTCAAATAAATAAATAAAATATTTAAAAAAAATATATATATATATATAACTAGTCATAGGCAAGGCCCAAGGAGGCCTCCCGAGTTTCTTTATGTTAAGAACACCGCTAGCACAGAAAACTAGATTCTGAAATCCTCTTCCATGTGACCTCCTGCAGAGGAAAGTCCCTAGGATTCCCAAGAGACAACTATGGACCTTTCTGAACTATGGACTGTGACATCATTGTTAAAATAATAGTGTTTTTTTTTTCTTCCCATTCATTTGGCAGAGAAAGAGAGAACACAAGCAGAGGGAGCAGCAGGCAAAGGGAGAGGCTCCAGCCGAGCAGGGACCCCAACAAGGGACTTGATCCCAGGACCCTGGGAACCTGACCCTAGCCGAAGGCAGACACAACAGACTGAGCCACCCAGGTGCCCTAAAATAATAGTTTGACAATTATTCCCAAACACTAGTTTCTACACTGATTAGAAATTCTTGTGCATCATAAGTCTTCTGCAAGTTTGTCACATTGGATGTTAACTTTTTTTTTAATGTGGGTATTAGTATATTTATATTAATATAGTATATTATATATTAATATTAATATATAATAATAGTATACTAATATTAATATTAGTATAAAGAATTGTGCCACCATTGCAATTTTATTTTAAATCATTTCTATCACCCCCCAAAAGATACCTTATGCCCATTTGTATTTGCTCCCCATTCCCATCATACCTGCCTTCTGCCCTAGGCAACTATCATGTTACTTCCATTATCTATTCTGGACACTGGATAAAATGTAACTATACACTGTAGTCCTTAGTGTTTGCCTTTTTTCACTTACCCTAATATTTTTGAGGATGTTAAAAACTACATAACCTATAAATTATACTTGTCAGATTAATATATAATTTCTACTTTTTTATTTTTTAAAATGTTTTATTTATTTATTTGAGAGAAAGAGAAAGAGTTTGAGAGAGAGAACACAAGGAGAGAGGAGGGGCAGAAGGAGAAGGAGCAGACCCCTGACCCTCAACAGGGAGCCTGATATGGGGCTGAATCCCAGGACCCTAGGACCATGACCTGAGCCGAAGGCAGATGTTTAACGAACTGAGCTACCTAGGTTCAGTTTGTTTTGTACAAAAGATTATTCCCAAAAGTTTCAGTTCAATTTTCTCCAAGATAATAATTAAATTTTATCTAAATTGGAAAAAAAATCATGAATCAATGTGATATACTGTCTAGTAGAGGACGTATATAAAATACCATGAAAGCTTTGTGAATGGGGCCATAATTGGGGATAGAAAGGCATTTCACCAATGAGCTCCTAAATATCAAATATATAGTTATCTCCTACAGTTTCTCTGTTGCATCACACATTGCTTAAAATATTATTAATCAATTTCAACTAATTCAACAACACTTGAAAGTTGGGTGTTTTTACATCAAAATATAGATTCATCTCTTCTCTTAAAATATCAGAATGTAAGGCACACTTGGCTTCCTCATATACAGAGCAAAAATTAGCTGGATATGAGCAGTAGCTGATCCTTATACATAAAATATATGTTCTCTGAGATTTGCAGAAAACAGGTATTATATTTTCTTGATTCCTGCCCTGGTGGTTAAGCACTTGGGAAGAAAAAATGATTTGTTCTAAAAGAAAATGCATTATCAGCACTGTAATTAAGGGATTCAGATTGGATCCTGCAGTGAAAGTTAAGGGTGACTGAACTTGATACTCCTGAATTAACCTGGAAAGGATTTAAAGTACCCACAAGTTAGTAACCACCATGGTTCCTAAAGGAAGCAAATGGAAAACCTCTCTGAAGGGAATTGTTGGAAAATAATTCTTCATGGGTCTCCTACTTCTTTATATCTTATGGGTAGCATCCCTGTATTATAAACTGTTGTCTCAAGGGTGTTATATACTGAAAGGCTTTAGATCTTTCTCTGAAAGATAGATATGGCACCTTCTTAATGAGTAAAGATGATGTTTGTATAGCATTCATACCCAACAAAGGCAAGCTTTCCTCTGGATCACAGGGAAGGCATGTTTACTGACCATCATAAAATGTCAGGTTCCCTAAGGTCAAGATTTCTCTCACATAACACACTACATGTGTAGATATCACCTGACACTCTTCACATGTCCCAGTAGGAATGTGAACTTGGGAAATCTGCATAAGAAAATGGCTACTGCTACTGCTGTGAGTAATAAAGTCTTGTCTCTGACCCAAGAATGTTTTATCTTCTGCCAGCATCTATGAAATCATGGCAGGCTCAATTAATAGCTTCAATGTAGAGTAAAATGTCAGACCCTTCACAGTTCTAGCATTTTAAAGAAACATTTGGCTGTAACTATTAACATACAAAATGTGTATGCAATTGGGTCAAGACATTTTATTTCTAGGTATCTAATTTAGAACCATATTCTCTCAAAGGCATAAAGGTACACTAGGATATTTATTGTAACACTGTTTAAACCTAAAAACATACACAGGATAACTATTTTGGCTAAATTATAGGACATCTACCAGTTATATGGAATGACCATATAATGTCCTATAATTTAATCATATAACTATAATGGCTAAATTATAAGATATCCATTGTTTATATGAAGTAAGATCAAGCTATATATACTTAGGTGGAAAGATTTTCTGGACATTATTTCAGAAAGGAAAGCAAACACAAGAAAAACAAACTTCTGTTATAAAACCATGTTTATAAACATATTCACAATAGGTCAAGATGGCAGAGAAGTAGCAGGCTGGGACTGCATCAGGTAGCAGGAGATCAGCTAGATAGCTTGGCAAACCATTGCAAACACCTAGAAATCCAACAGGAAATCGACAAGAAGAAGAGCAACAATTCTAGAAACAGAAAATCGACCACTTTTTGAAAGGGTCTCTTCTGATTTGAATAAAGCACATTTTCCTGGGGTCCTTGCCACCCCTTTAGTAGTTTATTTGCTCCTTCATATATTCTTATCAGGACAAAATGACAAGGCAGAAAAACTCACCACACAAAAAAGAACAAAACGCAGTACCGAAGGCTAGGGACCTAATCAATACAGACATCAGTAATATGTCAGATCTAGAGTTCAGAATGACGATTCTCAAGGTTCTAGCCAGGCTCAAAAAAGGCATGGAAGATATTAGAGAAACCGTCTCTGGAGAGATAAAAGCCCTTTCTGAAGGAATAAAAGAACTAAAATCCAAACAAGTTGAAATAAAAAAAGCTAATAATGAGGTCCAATAAAAAATGGAGGCTCTTACTGCTAGGATAAATGAGGCAGAAGATAGAATTAGTGATATAGAAGACCAAATGAAAGAGAATAAAGAAGCTGAGCAAAAGAAAAACAAACAACTACTGGACCACGAGGAGAGAATTCGAGAGATAAGTGACACCATAAGATGAAACATTAGAATAATTGGGATTCCAGAAGAAGAAGAAAGAGAGAGGGGAGCAGAAGGTATATTGGAGAGAATTATTGTAGAGAATTTCCCCAATATGTCAAAGGGAACAAGCATCAAAATTCAGGAGATGCAGAGATCCCCACTCAAAATCAATAAGAATACCCCCCCCCGCCACCTAATAGTAAAATTTACAAGTCTTAACGACAAAGAGAAAATTCTGAAAGCAGCCTGGGAAAAGAAGTCTGTAACATACAAAGGTAAAAATATCAGATTGGCAGCAGACTTATCCACAGAGACCTGGCAGACCAGAAAGAACTGGCAAAATATATTCAGAGCACTAAATGAGAAAACATGCAGCCAAGAATACTATATACAGCAAGGCTATCATTGAAAATAGAAGGAGAGATAAAAAGCTTCCAGGACAAGCAAAAACTGAAAGAATTCACAAACACCAAACTAGCTCTACAGGAAATGTTGAAAGGGGTCCTCTAAGCAAAGAGAGACCCTAAAAGTATAAGATCAGAAAGGAACAGAGACAATATACAGTAACAATCACCTTACAGGCAATACAATGACACTAAATTCATATGTCTCAATAGTTACCCTGAATGTAAATGGACTAAATGCCCCAATCAAAAGACACAGGGTATCAGAATGGATAAAAAACAAAACAAAACCCATCAATATGCTGCCTATAAGAAAATCATTTTAGACCTGAAGACACCTCCAGATTTAAAGTGAGGGGGCGGAAAACAATTTACCATGCTAATGGACATCAGAAGAAAGCTGGCTTGGCAATCCTTATATCAGATCAATTAGATTTTAAGCCAAAGACTATAATAAGAGATGAGGAAGGACACTACATCATACTCAAAGGGTCTGTCCAACAAGAAGATCTAACAATTTAAAATATCTATGCCCCTAACGTGGCAGCAGCCAACTATATAAACCAATTAATAACAAAACCAAAGAAACACATCCACAATAATATAATAATAGTAGGGGACTTTAACACGCCCCTCACTGAAATGGACAGATCATCCAAGCAAAAGATCAACAAGGAAATAAAGGCTTTAAATGACACACTGAACCAGATGGACATCACAGATATATTCAGAACATTCCATCCCAAAGCAACAGAATACACATTCTTCTCCAGTGCCCATGGAACATTCTCCAGAATAGATCACATCCTGGGTCATAAATCAGGTCTCATCTGATATCAAAAGATTGGGATCATTCCCTGCATATTTTCAGACCACAATGCCCTGAAGCTAGAACTCAACCACAAGAAGAAATTTGGAAAGCACCCACATACGTGGAGACTAAGCAGCATCATTCTAAAGAATGAATGAGTCAACCAAGAAATTAAAGAAGAATTGAAAAATTCATGGAAACAAATGATAACAAAAACACATTGGTTCAAAATCTGTGGGACACAGCAAAGGCAGTCCTGAGAGGAAAATATATAGTGATATAAGCCTTTCTCAAGAAACAAGAAAAGTCTCAAATACACAACCTAACCCGATGCCTAAAGGAGCTGGAGAAAGAACAACAAAGAAAGCCTAAACCCAGCAGGAGAAGAGAAATCATAAAGATCAGAGCAGAAATCAATGAAATAGAAACTAAAAAAACAATAGAACAAATCAATGAAACTAGGAGCTGGTTCTTGGAAAGAATTAATAAGATTGATAAACCCCTGGCCAGACTTATCAAAAAGAAAAGAGAAAGGACCCAAATATAAATAAAATCATGAATGAAAGAGGAGAGATCACAACCAACACCAAAGAAATACAAACAATCATAAGAACATATTATGAGCAACTCTATGCCAACAAATTTGACAATCTGGAAGAAATGGATGCTTTCCTAGAGACATATAAACTGCCAAAACTGAACCAGGAAGAAATAGGAAACCTGAATAGGCCCATCACCAGTAAGGAGATTGAAAGGGTCATCATAAATCTCCAAACAAACAAAAAGCCCAGGGCCAGATGGCTTCCCAGGGGAATTCTACCAAACATTTAAAGAAGAATTAATTCCTATTCTCCTGAAACTGTTCCTAAAAATAGAAATGGAAGGAAAACTTCCAAACTCATTTTATGAGGCCAGCATCACCCTGATCCCCAAACCAGAGAAGGATCCCATCAAAAAAGAGAATTACAGACCAATATCCTTGATGAACACAGATGCGAAAATTCTCACCAAAATACTAGCCAATAGGATCCAACAGTACATTAAAAGGATTATTCACCAGGACCAAGTGGGATTTATTCCAGGGCAGCAGGTTGGTTCAACATCTGCAAATCAATCAATGTGATACAATACATTAACAAAAGAAAGAACAAGAACCATATGATACTCTCAATAGATGCTGAAAAAGCATTTGACAAAGTGCAACATCCCTTCCTAATCAAAACTCTTCAAAGTGTAGGGATAGAAGGCACATACCTCAATATTATCAAAGCCATCTATGAAAAACCCACTGCAAGTATCATTATCAATGGAGAAAAACTGAGAGCTTTTCCGTTAAGGTCAGGAACATGGCAGGGATGTCCGCAATCACCACTGCTATTCAACATAGTACTAGAAGTCCTAGCCTCAGCAATCAGACAACAACAAGAAATTAAAGGCATCCAAATCAGCAAAGAAGAAGTCAAACTATCACTCTTTGAAAATGATATGATACTATATGTGGAAAACCCAAAAGGCTCCACTCCAAAACTGCTAGAGCTTGTACAGGAATTCAGTAAAGTGTCAGGATATAAAATCAATGCACATAAATCAGTCGCATTTCCTTACACCAACAACAAGACAGAAGAAAGGGAAATTAAGGAGTTAATCCCATTTACAATTGCACCCAAAATATAAGATACGTAGGAATAAACCTAACCAGAGAGGCAAAGAATCTATACTCAGAAAACTATAAAGTACTCATGAAAGAAATTGAGGAAGACACAAAGAAATGGAAAAATGTTCCATGCTCCTGGATTGGAAGAACAAATATTGTGAAAATGTCTATGCTACCTAAAGCAATCTACACATATAATGCAATCCACTTCAAAGAAATGGAACAAATAATCCTAAAATTTATATAGAACCAGAAAAGACCTCAAATAGCCACGGAATATTGAAAAAGAAAGCCAAAGTTGGTGGCATCACAATTCCATACTTCAAGCTCTATTACAAAGCTGTTATTATCAAGACAGTATGGTACTGGCACAAAAACAGACACATAGATCAATGGAACAGAATAAAGAGCCCAGAAATAGACCCTCAACTCTATGGTCTACTAATCTTCGACAAAGCAGGAAAGAATGTCCAATGGAAAAAAGACAGCCTCTTCAATCAATGGTGTTGGGAAAATTGGACAGCCACATGCAGAAAAATGAAATTGGACCATTTCCTTACACCATACATGAAAATAGACTAAAAAATGGATGAAGGATCTCAATGTGAGAAAGGAATCCATCAAAATCCTTGAGGAGAACACAGGCAGCAGCCTCTTCGGCCTCAGTTGCAGCAACTTCTTCCTAGGAACAATGCCAAAGGCAAGGGAAGCAAGGACAAAAATGAACTACTGGGACTTCATCAACCTCAAAAGCTTTTGCCCAGCAAAGGAAACAGTTAACAATACCAAAAGACAACTGACAGAATGGGAGAAGATATTTGTAAATGACATATCAGATAAAGGGCTAGTAACCAAAATCTATAGAGAGCTCAGCAAACTCAACACCCAAAGAACAAGTAATCCAATCAAGAAATGGGCAGAGGACATGAACAGACATTTCTGCAAAGAAGACATCCAGATGGCCAACAGACACATGAAAAAATGCTCCACATCTCTCGGCATCAGGGAAATACAAATCAAAACCACAATAAGATACCACCTCACACCAGTTAGAATGGCTAAAATGAACAAGTCAGGAAATGACAGATGCTGTCGAGGATACGGAGAAAGGGGAACCCTCCTACACTGTTGGTGGGAATGCAAGCTGGTGCAACCACTCTGGAAAACAGCATGGAGATTCCTCAAAAAGTTTAAAATAGAGCTAACCTATGACCCAGCATTTGCACTACTGGGTATTTACCCTAAAGATACAAATGTAGTAATCCAAAGGAGCACGTGCACCCAAATGTTTATAGCAGAAATGTCCACAATAGCCAAACTATGGAAAGAACATAGATGTCCATCAACAGATGAATGGATAAAGAAGAAGTGGTATATCTATACAATGGAATACTATGCAGTGATCAAAAGAAATGAAATCTTGCCATTTGCAATGATGTGGATGGAACTAGAGGGTATTATGCTTAGCGAAATATGTCAATCAGAGAAAGACAACTATCATATGATCTCCCTGATATGAATAAGTGGAGATGCAACGTGGGGTTTTGGGGGGTAGGAAAAGAATAAATGAAAGAAGATGGGATCGGAAGGGAGACAAACCATAAGAGTCTCTTAATCTCACAAAAGAAACTAAGGGTTGCTAGGGGAGAGGGGTAAGCAGAGGGTGGTGGGGTTATGGACAGTGGGGAGGGTATATGCTATGGTGAGTGCTGTGAAATGTGTAAACCTGGCGATTCACAGACCTGTACCCCTGGGGATAAAAACATAAATAAAAAATAAATAAATAAAAAATAAAAAAACCCAAAAACCCAAAAACCCAAAAAAAATATTCAAGATATTCTCTCTGTGTGCATATATTTATAATTGTATGCAATACACATACAATATAACTATATATGTATATATAATATCTGAGAGGTTGCCTACTGAACTCTTAATATTAAAACTAGAGAGAGAACTGCAATTGGGAAGTGACTCTCCAGTGGTCAAGGGGTTTAATTTGTTAAAAATGATTAGATTTTTAACAGATATCAATATATTTACATAAATCAAAGTAAATGTGTTTATGTAGATGTTTTGCAATTATTAAAATATTAACAAATACTCATTATCCATTTATCCTCCAAAGGCACTCATTGGGGTGATATTTTGTCTGCATATTGCATTTCTTTGTTTTCTTCCAAATAGTGATGTACACTCTTGCATACTGTTCCTGATTTCTGTTATTTTGTCCCATAAATATATTTATTATTATCTATGTCATCATAATTTTAGTTATTACTATTTAATCATTATAATTCTGTATATTTGCAATAATATCAAAAAGTTACTAGTGATAAAAACAATTATCATAACAACCATGTTAAGATAACCCAGTGATTTATAACCTCTTTGCAAGTATGTGGATCTTACATATTATGAGAGAAAATAAAAATTGATAAATGTTTGGAAATAAATTTAGACATATTTTGTAGAGTTAATCATTTGAACATCTTACCAATTCCACTCCTACTGAGACTTTTAAACATGTTCACCAGCAGAAATATACAAATATATTTATAGTGGTATTGTCCATGTTATTAAAAAGCTGGAAACAGCTGAGATTTGCATAGACAAAATAATGGGTACAAATCTTCACAGTACAGAGGATTTATGTAATGGTGAAAAAGAACAACAAACTGTGGTTTCATAAAAAAGTGTGGGTAATTCTTACAACCATAATGTTGAGAGGAAAAAGCAAGTGAGAGATAATACTGGGTGTGATGATATTTTAATGAAAAAAGTTACATATGTGTTTATGTGCATAAATATGTGATAAGACTTCATAAAAGCCAAACAATGATAAACACAAAGCAGGTCATACACATATTTATTGGAGACAGGTGGTAGGAGAGGTAAGGAGCAACATCCAAATAAATGCAATCATATTGGTGATATTTTAGCTCTTCACTTTGGTGCTACTTCATGATTAATAATTTTCTTATTTGCCTCATGATTTACAAATATATACAGCAGGAGCATTTATAGTCTTTCATATGTCTCAAAATGTTACACACCCACATAAAAATACCTTGCATATCACCAATCATCCTTATGTTGAATAAATGTCTGTGAATAGTACTTGTTTTTGTTTTTGTAAGAAGATACCTTAACTTCTGCCCTGTTGGGCCTTGTGTTTTTGGAGGTAAATAACAATCTTCTGTGTTAGAGCCCATGTGACCACATGCAAAGCAACAGGACAATGTCTTCTTAAATAACTCTTAAGCGGGCAATAGGTATTTGCTTAAAAGATGCATTTCCGCAATTGGGAATTATGGTTTAAGAATAAAAATATTTCATACCAGGAAACAGCATAGGTGCTACTGGAGGCTTCATGCTGTGTAATAGAAGTGAGGGTTATTTTTTTATGGCCCATGGTTTCTATGAATAGAATTAACCAGACACCAATTATCACCTCATTGAAAGGATAAGTCACTGTGACTTCTACAGCTGAGATCAAACTCATTTCTTTTGCAATGCGAATTAATTAGAGTTAGAGAGAGCTATACTGAAGGATTAGGACGCATTGCAATTTTTAAAAAATAGTCTACATTTTAAGCAACTAAGGCAAAAATGTGTTCTAATTAGCGTACAATGTTAATAAGCAATGATCTTATTTATACACAAGTACTTTAAAGAAATACTTAAAAAAACATTAAACAAGCCATAAAAAGTATTCTTTTTGTGATGACTGTCATTGAAGAAACACAAAAATTCAGCAGGTGTATTATTATTTTTAACTGGCAAGCAGGCTCTACAGAAAGGGTTATCTTTACTTGAAAGTGTATTCCTCGGTGGTGAATAAAGAGAGATGGTTGGCTTCTTATCATAGCTCAAAAACATATCAGATAAATATGCCCACCAGCCTATTTGGACACAGCAGTAGATATTGCCATCTGCTCCCAAATATGCCTGCAACCCTGTAGCTCTTCCATTTTGGCACCCGAATTTATGGGAAAGAGAATGACGTCCTAAGATATACTTATTTCTGAAAAGAGCCTTGAAAATGTGTCCCTAGTGATACAGAGTTGTGTAAATAGCTGGGTTTACTTCAACCACCACTGTTTTTATGGAGGGAATACCACTCCCACAACTACGTTTTCATGTTGGGATGGAATGATATGACCCAAAAAATTTAATTTCCTATTAGAATAAGCAGGTAAACAGAACATTGCTCAGGAAGATGACCCCCACATTTATTTGTTTGTACCAAATAAATGAAATGAGCAAAACAAAGGAAAAGTTAGACAGCAAAAATGAACACTGCTAATGTCTTTACAGATAAGGTCCAGTGAAAATGGCAGCCACATTCTGAAGGTAATGTTTCTGTCCTGCATTCAGAGACCTGTATCCAGGCTCATTCCCTCTTTCATAGTGTTTTGTCAGTCTTAGATATAAGAATCCATAGCAAACTCACAGTGACATAATGTATAGTTCCTAATCTCATATTATATTTCCAACTTGGGTTTCCAAATTCTTATTTGCACTGTGTGTTTATAAACACCACAGTAATTTCATTAAGAATTTATGATGCATTAATTTGATTTCACATACACATAAGCTCCTTGATGTGAATACAGGTTTATTTTGTTAATTTTTATTATACTTGGTTATCTAAAATAATAAAGAAGGCAATGTTTATCTTTTTAATTTTTTTTAATAGGAGAAAACAAAATTTAATAGCATACATGTGGGAATCTGCATAGACATGGAAAATCCAAAGACACTCAGGCAAAATGAAGTATATAAGTTTTTTTTCTTAATTACACAGAAAGAGGTGCTGGTCCAGTATTCAATGCGAAGAAATGTAATTGACAAGGAGGGACCCAGAAAGGCCTGTTTGGTCAAAGAAGGTAATGTTGAAAAATCATAGCGCATACAAGAAGTTAATATGAAATTTGAACCAATTGGCCAATATAAAGAAGAAAGGAAGAAAGAGGGAGAGAAAGAGAGAGAGAGAGAGAGAGCAAGACAGTAAGAGCTTAAAAAAAACAAGCAAACAATTATGTCATGACTGACATTTGTAAATTAGGGAAACTAATATGAGAATTATTATAATTTGTAGCACCTGATTAAAAAGAATTCTGAAGGGGCGCCTGGGTGGCTCAGTGGGTTAAAGCCGCTGCCTTCTGCTCAGGTCATGATCCCAGGGTTGTGGGATCGAGCCCCACATCGGGCTCTCCGCTCTGCAGACAGCCTGCTTCCTCCTCTCTCTCTGCCTGCCTCTCTACTTGTCATCTCTGTCTGTCAAATAAATTAATAAAATTTAAAAAAAAAAAAAAGAATTCTGAAGCATTAAAGCCATGCTCTTATCCACAAACAACTTGAGAAGCTAAAGAAATGATATGTTATCTGTCACTTACGCATGTTACTCTACTCAGTTATTCCTAAATAACCATATTATTAATCCACGTATACAAGTAAGTGAGAATATTTTTACTCTAAATCTTTAATGTGAGAGGAAATTATTCCTTGACTATACATATAGAAACTCCAGTATTAATTATTCCAGAATTCTGGGCTTACAAATTTTTAAAATATTTTATTCCCAAGGCTCCTACCCTAAGTAATTGATAAAGAGCTAAATACTGATACTCCCTGGCATGAAAAGGCTGTGACGTGCATTGACTTCTATGGTCTTTGATAGATAAACAAACAAGCAAAGAACAACAACAACAAAGCCCACGATGTTTTGGCGGTTGATCTGATTTAATACTTATGAAAAATAGTAAAAAAAAATGCCAAGACATCTGCCAAGACAATTTACCTATTGATGTCGCAAAGGCAAGCATATAGAACCTCCTTTTAAATTTAAATATTTTCCTAGTATACAAGTTTATTGAGGATCACAGCTGGGATTTTATTGCATATGTTTTACAAATATCTAGGGTAGAGTCACCACCCTATTTTTAATAGTTTTTTTTTTTTTTATTTTTAAGAGAGTCTTATGAGAGAGTATTTCCTGTTACCCAGATAAAAAAACAAGAAAGAAGAAGTCATGATGTGCCTCTATTTTTTTTTGAAGTAAAATTGATATATAACATTATATAATACGACCACCAATAGGTAGTGCCTGGTAGGGACACTAAGCAGAAGAAAATGGCCAATTTGAGCCACTGAACCAAAATCATGCTGCTGGAACTGTGGCTTCTTCCAACTCATTGAAAGATAACTGCCAGCAAAGGAGTAGAGAGAGAGGTGGCCTTCAGCCATTTGGCATTCACCAGCATGTAGGCCAGATTTGCTCCCAGAGCCTAATCACCATCAATCAGTCAGATAACAACTCACCCTCTCAATGATTTGGAACTGAAAGATTTGCTTTCCCACCACGGTTACTTATTACATAAATAATTTAGCCTATGTGGAAAAACATTTTCTTAAATATACAAACTACAGTAGTTTTATAACGTGATCATATGTAGAAGTTACTTAGAAATGATTTGCTCCCATGGAACAAATTAGTATATTTAGTAAATTAACCTGGTGGAGACTTTTTCTCAATTTGAGGAACAGCATTTTGAGAAAAAGTAAAAATGTCACAAATTAAATAGCTACAAAACCAAAATGTATGATTTTCTAGACTTTTTATTTCATGGGTTAGATAATTTTCTAAACACAGCTAGTTATTATTTTCTAATAGTTAACCCTCAGAATTTGAGAGAAAAGGGCTTAAGGGAATTTTTTTAAAGACGTTAATTGCTCACCATATTTTTTTATTTAAATTTCATAAAAATAATATGAAAAAATTGATTAGAGTAAATCTTTTCCTTAAGATATCCTATTTCCATAAAAAAGAAACAAAGAAACAAAGAAATTATAATATAAACCTTCTCCAAGTTTTGAAGGTACTGACATTTTCCACTTGAAGATGAAGTAGCTCTCCTAAAAACAAAGCCATCACTGTAAACTGGTTTTGATGGGACAAAAGGAATTTTGAACAGAAGTTAGAACAAATCTTAGC
Source organism: Taxidea taxus jeffersonii (assembly GCA_003697995.1). Taxonomy (NCBI): domain Eukaryota; kingdom Metazoa; phylum Chordata; class Mammalia; order Carnivora; family Mustelidae; genus Taxidea; species Taxidea taxus. The sequence goes on from RCUC01166226.1 coordinate 52,300, forward strand.
AAATTTTTTTAAAGGGCTAAACAGTAAATATTTCAGGCTTGCAGGCCATACAGTCTCTGTCATAAGTTCTCAACTCTGCTGTTGTGACATTAAACCAGCCAGACAATAATAAATGAATGAGCATGGCTGTGTTCCAATAAAACTTAATTTATAGGCAATGAAGTTTGAAATTCCTATTGTTTTCATGTGCCATGGATATTTAAAAAATTTCCCCCAAACATTAAAAAAAATGTAAAAACCATTCTTAACTCACAGGGTCTACAAAAACAGTTAATGAGGTATATTCGGCCAATGGACTACAGTGTACCAATCCCCAAGGTGGATGATAAAGTCTTGGTTTATGTATATACTCCATTCCTACTCAGATAGGTGTTTTATGATGGCTGTTTGATGGTGATTAGGTTTGCAAAAACAGTTATTTCTTTTTTTATTAATTGTTTTTATTAACATATAATGTATTATTTGCCCCAGGGGTGCCAGTCTATGAGTCATCAGGCTTACACACTTCACAGCACTCACCATATCACACACCCTCCCCAATGTCCATAACCCAACCACCCTCTCCATACCCTCCCTCCCCTCAGCAACTCTTAGTTTGTTTTGTGAGATTAAGAATCTCTTATGGTAGATACCACCTCACACCAGTCAGAATGGCTAAAATGAACAAGTCAGGAAATGACAGATGCTGGGGAGGATGTGGAGAAAGGGGAACCCTCCTACACTGTTGGTGGGAATGCAAGCTGGTACAACCACTCTGGAAAACAGCATGGAGGTTCCTCAAAAAATTGAAAATAGAGCTACCTTATGACCCAGCAATTGCACTACTGGGTATCTATCCTAAAGATACAAACGTAGTGATCCAAAGGGGCACGTGTACCCGAATGTTTATAGCAGCAATGTCCACAATAGCCAAGTTATGGAAAGAACTTAGATGTCCATCAACAGATAAATGGATAAAGAAGAAGTGGTATATATATACGATGGAATACTATGCAGCCATCAAAAGAAATGAAATCTTACCATTTGCGATGACATGGATGGAACTAGAGCGTATTATGCTTAGCGAAATAAGTCAACTGGAGAAAGACAACTACCACATGATCTCCCTGATATGAGGAAGTGGAGATGCAACGGGGGTGGGAGTTAAGGTGGTAGGAAAAGTAAAAATGAAAGAAGATGGGATCGGGAGGGAGAAAAACCAAAAGAGACTCTTAATGTCATAAAACAAACTGAGGGGGGTGGGGGGAAGAGGGGTTGGGTGAGGGTGGTGGGGTTACATCATATGTTTAAATAAAGCTTAAATAAAGTAAAAAAAAAAAAAAAAAGATTGTATCCTGTTGTGGACCAGTATCTTGAAAATGTTAAAATGGCCTTTGACTTTGAAACCTTGCTAAGCTTGTTATAGTTATCTACATCCATGTACAGATTAGCAGTGAAGCCCTTAAAGATGCAGCATCTGTGCATTTTTCTTCGATGATGCAGGATGGAGAAAGGAAGTCGGGGAAACTGAAGATTGGTAAAGAGACTATGCTCCCATGTCATCCAGGTACTGGCTTAAATTCTCTCACAGTTGCTCATTAACCATTTGATTATAAGTGAGTTAATTAGCTTCTCTGAATCTCTCTGAATGGAAATACAAAGGCCTACTTCAGTGGTGGTTGTGAAAATAAAATAAGAAAATGTACATTAACAATACATGCACTTAGAAGTAAGCATTCAATAGATGCTGGCTGTCCTTTTAATTGTTAATTTAATAACCAAAATAGTTATAATGCAGAGAAAGAAGAGAACAAAAAAAGAAAATAGAGAAGACAGTCTATACCTTAGAGATCTTTCTAATTTTAGTAGTTGAAAGGTTTTCAAGAGGTTTCTCAATATTACCTTATTAATATTAATTAACACAAATATTAACCATAGAGATTGAAGTTCTAGAGATTTGAGGCCTCCTCTGATATTCCTCCTGCTTGACATCTTTCCAGTATTTTCTTCATCTTTTTGCTAATGACAAAATTGAGACAGAATTGTTTAATAGCAATGTCTTTTCTTTTGGATTCTGGCTAGAGATGGTAGCTTTCCCAATTTAGTAGGAAAGTCTAGGAGTGTGCCAGGAACACTAGGC
>RCUC01166227.1:0-61875 GCA_003697995.1 Taxidea taxus jeffersonii
CATCCTACATAACAATTTTGAATTCGCTTTTACTCTTATTATTAGTATAAACTGAGTTATTCACCAAAGGAGGCAAACGCTTGGATTAAAATGACTACTGACACTAGTTTCTGTTTTAAAAACATAGCCAACATGGAGATACATCCAATTCAATTTGCCCTGATTTCTGTTTTTAAGAAATGCTAAACCAAAATGACCGGGGAAAACAGACACCTTTGTATTTAATGGAACTAAAAATACCTTTCGCAGAAAAGAGCAAATTACCACTAATACCATATTTAAAATAGGTGTGTTTAAATATCAGAGAAGTTTCACGAGAAGATGGACAGTCAGTGCAAGCTACTTATAATAATTATTAAGGCTAATAATAATACAATTACCACTAACAGGAATAATGTATCCAAATAGAGTCTTACCAAGCCACCACCAATGACAGCTATTTTTTTCCTTTGGTTGTCAGATGAATCCATAACTGCCAAAGTATTTTTGCGATTGTTACGGCTCCTGTCACAAAGGAGACTGTGTCTCCTGGCTGCTGGTTCCCCGCCTTTATACCGCCCAGAGCCCTGTCCTGTGAGCCAGCTCAGTGTTTGAGCAGGGTTAATTTCCCCTTGAACTTAGAGGACAGCATTTAACTCCTTAGTGGCTCGAAGCACAATCAGCTCAACCTGAAGCAAAAAGAATTCATTGCAATAAACAAATTTTGAAAAATCCAGCTGCGTGAAGACACCCACTCTCTGTCTTGCATGTCAGACGGGGAATTTTTTTTTTTAAGCGCGATCTCTCGCCTTTTCTTCCTCTGCTTTCTTTTTCATTTATGATTAACCATGAATGAAATTTCCCCCATCTGAAATCCTAAAGCATCTTACACTTCTCTAGGAGAGTGAAGTCACTTTGGTGTCACAACTGCTGTATGATTTATTCTGGTTTTGAAATCAGTCAGGAAGCACACCTCGAGGGTCCTCACGGATTGTCTCTAACAGACCACCAGGAAGATTTTTTTTTTTTTCCCTCTAGTATTAATACTCTCCCAAGCAAGATTTTGGATTTGTCACTAACCATACTTCCCTTTTTTGGCATCAGATGCTAGAAACCTTAGAATCTAATGTGTGCATTGACTGCAGGCGAGATGTTTAATGCTGTTCTTTAAAAAACTCATCTCTAAAAAAAATAAATTAAACAAACAAACAAACAGGGGTGTCTGGGTGGCTCAGTGGGTTAAGCCTCTGCCTCCTATTCGGGTCATCGTCTCAGGGTCCTGGGATTGAGCCCTGCATCCCCTCTCTCTCTGCCTGCTTCTCTGCTTCTCTGTGATCTGTCTCTCTCTGTCAAGTAAATAAATAAAATCTTAAAAAAAAAAAAACCAAACCACCTCATCCTTGAATTCCTATGACCTCTCCACTTTGTCTTCTTTCAACCCATTTTACATGCATATTATTTATTTTGGGTGCATATTTGTGAATTGAGGGTTCTTGTGTGTCTTTTTTGTTGTTGTTGTTTGATTTTTTTTTTTTTTCCTGGAACATGATGTGTAAAATAAATTAAGAATGAGGACTTCCTCACCTCCTGGTGAGAGCAGGGAGCCTGCAGGTTTCTCCCTGGTGAGGACCTCCTTAAAAGCCATTGACCAGCGGCCCCTTGTGGACAAGGATGGTTAGAGACATTAGAAAACTCCTTTGCCCTTGGCTTTTTTATTTACTTATTTTTAATAGGTAATACATTCACATGATAGGAAATTCAAAAGACACAACAAAAGGGTCTTGGAGTGAATAAGTCTTCTGACCCTGTCCCTCGGCCTCCTGTTTCTCCTGCCCAGAGAAAACCGGTGTTTTGGTGCTTGGGTCACGTGGTCTGTCCCTCTAATGCCCCACCCCCTCCACTCCTGTCCATACATCCTAGTCAATTCTATGCACTTTCATACTTTCCTATACACTATTTTTTCACAATGTATAGCTGGAGAATTCTTCCATGCCAATATGTACAGTGCTCTCTCCTTTTTATTAAAAAAAATCATGCGCTATAGTGCAAAAAAGTAAAGTACACAAAACAGTATACAGTAGGTACAATAACTTATTGTAAAGTAGCCATCACTGAGGTCCAGAAAAAGAACACTGTGGGAACCCCGGAGATCTATATGTGGCCTTTGCCTACCATCCCTCCTTCACAGAGGCAATTGCCATCCTGACTTTACCACTTTCTTGCTGTTATTTATAATTTTACTGACATATATGCATTCCTAAAATAGTTTCATTTTACCTCTTGAAGAACTTTACTATAAATAAATTCATGCTTTTTTTTCTTGGCAACTTGCTTCTTTTTCTCAGAGTCATGCTTAAGCTCCATCCAAGCTTTTTTTTTTTTTTTTTAAGATTTTATCTATTTATTTGTCAGAAAGAGAGAGGGAGGGAGAGAGCACACAAGCAGGCAGAGAGGCAGGCAGAGGTGGAGCTCGGACTCTATCGGATGACTCTGGGATCATGACCTGAGCCAAAGGCAGCGGCTTAACCCACTGAGCCACCCAGGCGCCCACCCACCCAAGCTTTTGCATGTAATTCCAGTTCATCTTTACTGTTGTGTGTTATTTATCCATTCTATTGTGGATTAACACTTGGATATTTCCAATATTTTAATATTATGAATAATCCCACTGCCCTCATTAATTTTGTATATACACTGCAGTGCACACATGTATGAGTATCTCCAGAAACAGAGGCTTGTTGTGCATATTTTTAAACTTTCTAAATAAACCAGAATTATATTCTGAAGTGTGGTACTCACTTTTACTTGACATGTACAAGTGTTAGGTTTTGAATGCCCGGTGACTTCATGCTCTAGCTCATGATCAATTTAATTTGTACTCATTATTGATGAAGTTGAATACTTTTTCATCTGTTATTCACAATTTGCTTTTCTTCTTTTGCATATGCTTCTTTTCTTTTCAGTGGACTTTTTTTTTAATAATCTGACATTGGATTTGAATTTTATTCTTTATATATGTTGCAAATAATTACTTCTTATGCTCTGATACGTTTTTCCTTTTTGCTTTCTTAGTGGCCTTCCTTAATGATAAGATGTTCTTAATTTTGGCATAGGCAAATTTATCACTCTGTATTTTTGGCTTTTGCTGTATGTCAGGTTTTATAAATGTTTTGATATGTTGAATTTCTTTTTCTTTTCCAAATGAATATAAACTCCCCCCCTCCGCCCAGTACTATTTACTGAAAGACTTTCCTTCTACCACTGTTGGGATTGTCCAGTGTTCATGTATGCGTGGACCTGGTTCTAGGTTTCTACTCTAGTTTATTCCTTCTATTCCACACATGCCTTTACGGAGCCAGTGCTACAGCCAAATTACTGTAACTGTAAAATAAGCCCTTAAAATTTTATTTATTTATTTATCTATTTGGGAGGAAGAGAGAGCAGGAGGCAGAAGAAGCAAGATGGGGCAAGAGATCTAAGTCTCGTCTGTTCCCAGGAGCTCAGCTAGATAGTTATCAAACCATCCTGAACACCTACAAACTCAACAGGAGATCCAAGAGAAGAACAGCAGCAACTCTACAAACACAAAAACGACCACTTTCTGGAAGGTAGGACGTGCAGAGAAGTGAATGCAAGGTGATATACGGGAAGCTAAACCTCGGCGGGCGGGGGGGGAGGGCTGGATCCCCGCAGGTGGTAGAGCAGCAGGGCACAAAATTGGAACTTTTACAAGTCGGCTCCACTGAGGGACATGCTCCAGAGGCTAAGCGGGGGTGGAGCCCTCACGGGGACAGTGTGGTCTCAGGACCCACAGGGTCACAGAAAAACTGGAGGTGCCTGAGGGCAGCAGAGCTCACAGGTATCTGAGCAAGGAAGCCAGGGGCAAAGACAGAGCCAAGGAGGGGGCTCTCAGCTTGGGGTTACCTTAAACCACGATCCGATGCAATCAGGGCACTACTCCTTGAGCAGGGACCCCAGGAGTGGCAGATCTGGGGAGACTCACCTTCTCTAAGGAGGAGTGGTGCAGGAGTGCTGCGGCAGGAATCTGCTGGGTTTAGAGACTCCAAACGGGGCCGTGGGCCAGAGACAGAAACGCTTGGTCACAGGCTGGTTGAGCACGAGTGCAGCTGGAGACCAGGGAGACGGGAGGGTTCGGCAGCTTTTCTCTGAGGGGCCACTGAGGAGCGGAACCTCAAGCTCTCTCGGCGCTCTGGGCCTGAGACTGGGCTGCCGCCATCTTCATTCCCGTCCTCCAAAGCGATACGGAAAGTGCTCAGGGAACAAAAGCTCCGAGCGAGAACCCGAGCAGATTGCTTAGCCCCGCCTCTGGCAAGGACGGTGTGGTTCTGAGTTGGGCAAAGACACTTGAGAATCACGGCAACAGGCCCCTCCCACAGAAGATCAGCAAGAATGTCCACCCAAGACCAAGTTTACGGATTAATGAGAACTGAGGAATTCCAGAGCAAAGGGAATGCAGCACATATAATTCATGGCATTTCCCCCAGATTCTTTAGTCTTTCAAAGTTAAAATTTAAAAATTTTCGTTATTATTTCCTTTTCTATTTTTAAAATTTGCCTCTTTCCTATTTTAACCTATTTAACTATTTTATCTCCTAAATACCTTTTTAAAAAATCATTTTTTAATTTTTATGTTTATGGTCATATTATATCCCTTCATTGTATTTAACCTTATTATTTGTATAAATATAAATTTTTATTTCCTTAAAATTTTGGGATACATTTTCTTCTAACAGATCAAAATACAACCTATATCTAGCATATGGCTTTGTTCTACTCTCCAGCCTGATCACATTCTCTCCTTTTTTTTTTCTTTTTTTCAGCAAACTTTTATCTTATCAATTTCTTTTTTTTTTAAGGTTTTTTATTTATTTATTTGACAGACGGAGATCACAAGTAGGCAGAGAGGCAGGCAGAGAGAGAGGAAAGGAAGCAGGCTCCCTGCCAAGCAGAGAGCCCGATGCGGGACTCGATCCCAGGATTCTGGGATCATGACCTGAGCCGAAAGCAGAGGCTTTAACCCACTGAGCCACCCAGGTGCCCTATCAATTTCTTTTTTAAATCTTTTTTAATTTTAATCTTTACAGTCATATTCCAACCCTCCATCATTGATTACCCTTATTTTTGTATATATATGCTTTTCTTTTTTTAAAAATTTGGGAGACAGTCTCTTCTAACAGACCAAAATACACCCAAAACCAAGTTTGTGGCTCTGTTCTATTCACCAGCCTAATCATATATTATTTTTCTCCTTTCTTCTCTCCCTGGTTTCGGGTCTCTTCTGATTTGGTTAGTGTGTATTTTTCTGGTTACATTGCTAGTCTTTTAGTATTTTGTTCTTTCATTCATCTATTCTTCTCTGGATGAAATGACAAGGCAGAAAAACTCACCTCAAAAAAAAAAGAACAAGAGCCAGTACCAATGGCTAGGGACCTAATTGATATGACATTACTAAGATGTCAGAACTAGAGTTCAAAATGACAATTATAAAGATGCTAGCTTGTCTTGAAAAAAACCATAGATGATACTAGAGAATCCCTTTCTGGAGAAATAAAAGAACTAAAATCTAACCCAGTTGAAATAAAAAAAAGCTATTAAGGAGATCCAATAAAAAATGGAGGCTCTAACTGTTAGGATAAATGAGGCAGAAGAGAAAATTAGTGATATAGAAGACCTAAGGATGGATAAAAAAGAAGCTGAGAAAAAGAGAAGTAAACAACTACTGGACCATGAGGAGAGAATTCAAGAGATAAGTGATATCATAAGACAAAACAATATTAGAATAATTGGGATCCCAGAAGAAGAAGAAAGAGAGAAGGAGCAGAAGGTATATTGGAGTAAATTATAGCAGAGAACTTCCCCAATTTGGGGAAGGGAACAAGCATCAAAATCCAGGGGAAAAGAGAATCCAGGTGTCAACACCTCATCATCTAATAGTAAGGCTTACAAGTCTCAGTGACAAAGAGAAAACCCTGAAAGCATTTCGGCACAAGAAGTCTATAACCTACAATGATAGAAATATTAGATTGGCAGCAGACCTATCCACAGAGGCCTGGCAGGCCAGAAAGGATTGGCATGGTATATTCGGAGCACTAAATGAGAAAAATAGGCAGCCAAGAATACTATATCCAGCTAGGCTGTCATTAAAAATAGAAGGAGAAATAAAAAGCTTCCAGGACAAACAAAAACAAAGGGAATTTGCAAACACCAAACCAGCCCTACAGGAAATATTGAAAGGGGTCCTCTAAATAAGCCTAAAAGTAATGGGCCAGAGAGGAGCAGAGACAATATACCATAACAGTCATCTTACAGGCAACACAATGGTAGCAAATTCATTCTTCAATAATTACTCTGAATGTAAATGGGCTAAATGCCCTAATCAAAAGACACAGGGTATCAGAATGGATAAAAAATACAGGACCCATTGTTATATTGTCTTTAAGAAACTCATCTTACACTCAAAGACACCTCCAGATTTAAAGTGAGGGGGTGGACAACAATTTACAATGCTAATGGACATCAAAAGAAACCTAGGGTGGCAATCCTTATATGAAACAAATTAGATTTTAAGCCAAAGACTACAATAAGAGATAAGGCAGAACACTATATCATACTTAAAGGGTCTGTCCAACAAGAAGATCTAAAAATTTTAAATATCTATGCCCCTAACATGGAAATAGCCAATTATATAAACCAATTAAAACAAAATCAAAGAAACATATGGATAACAATACAGTAATAGTAGAGGACTTTAACACCCCCATCACTGAAATGAACAGATCATCTAAGCAAAAGATCAACAAGGAAATAAAGGCTTTACATGACACACTGGACCACATGGACATTACAGAAATATTCACAACATGCCATCTCAAAGAAACAGACTACAATACATTCTTCTCTAGAGCACATGGAACATTCTCCAGAATAGATCACATCCTGGGTCACAAATCAGGTCTCAACCAGTACCAAAAGACTGAGTTCATTCCCTGAATATTTTCAGACCATAATGCTTTGAAACTAGAACTCAATCACAAGAGGGAAGTTGGAAAGAACTCAAATACATGGAGACTAAAGAGCATCCTACTGATGAATGAATGGGTCAACCAGGAAATTGAAAAGGAATTTTAAAAATTCATGGAAACAAATGAAAATAAAAACTCAACTGATCAAAATCTTTGGAATGCAGCAAAGGCCATCCTGAGAGGAAAGTATATAGCAATACAAGCCTTTCTCAAGAAACAAGAAAGGTATTAAATACACAACCTAACCCTACATCTAAAGGAGCTGGAGAGAAAGAATGGCAAAGAAAGCCTAAACCCAACAGGAGAGAAGGAATAATAAAGACCAGAGAAAAACCAATGAAATAGAAACCAAAAGAACAGTAGAACAGATCAATGAAACTAGGAGCTGGTTCCTTGAAAGAATTAAGACGATTGATTAACCCCTGGCTATACTTATCCAAAAACAAAAACAAAAACAAAAAAGAGAAAGGAACCAAATTAATAAAATTATGAATGAAAGAGGAGAGATCACAACCAACACCAAAGAAATACAAACAATTATAAAAACATATTATGAGCAACACTACAACCAGCAAATTTGACAATCTGGAAGAAATGGATGCATTCCTAGAGACATATAAACTAACAAAACTGAACCAGGAGGAAATAAAGACCTGAACAGACCCATACCCAGTAAGGAGATTGAAGCAGTCATCAAAAGTCTCCCAACAAACAAGAGCCCGGGGCCAGACAGCTTCCCATGGGAATTCTACCAAATATTAAAGAAGTAATACCTATTCTCCTGAAACTGCTCCAAAAAATAGAAATGGAAGTAAAATGTCCAAACTCATTTTATGAGGCCAGCATCACCTTCATCCCATCAAAAAGAAGAATTACAGACCAATATCCCTGATGAACTTGGATCCAAAAATTCTCACCAAAATACTAGCCGATAGGATCCAACAGTACATCAAAAGGATTATTCACCATGACCAAGTGGGATTTATTCTTGGGCTGCAAGCTTGGTTCAACATCTGCAAATACATTAATGTGATACAGTACATTAGATAAAGAAATAACAAGAATCATATGATACTCTCAATAGATGCTAAGAAAGCATTTGACGAACTGCAGCATCCTTTCTTGATCAAAACTCTTCACAGTGGAGGGAATAGAGGCTACATACCTCAATATTATCAAAGCCACCTATGAAAAGCCCACAGCAAATACCATTCTCAATGGGGAAAAACTGAGAGCTTTCCCCTTATGGTCAGGAAGATGATAGGGTTGTCCACTATCACCATGGCTATTCAACATAGTACTAGAAGTCCTAGCCTCAGCAATCAGACAACAAAAAGAAATAACAGGCACTGAAATTGACAAAGAAGAAGTCAAACTCTCACTCTTTGCAGATGGCATGGTACTTTATGTGGAAAACCCAAAAAACTCCACTCCAAAACTGCTAGGACTCATACCAGAATTCAGTAAAGTGTCAGGATATAAACTCATCGCATAGAAATCAGTTATATTTCTATACACCAACAACAAGACAGAAAAAAGAGAAATTAAGGAGTTGATCTCATTTACAGTTGTACTCAAAATCATAAGATACCTAGGAATAAACCTAACCAAAGATGCAAAGTATCTGTACTCAGAAAACTATAGACATTCATGAAAGAAATTGAGGAAGACACAAAGAAATGGAAAAATGTTCCATGCTTATGGATTGGAAGAACAAATATTGTGAAAATGTCTATGCTACCTAGAGCAATCTACACATTTAATGCAATTCCTATCAAAATACCAAGGACTTTTTTCAAAGAAATGGAACAAGTAATTCTAAAATTTATATGGAAACAGAAAAGACCCCGAATAGCCAGAGGAATGTTGAAAAAGAAAACTAAAGCTGGCGGCATCACAATTCCAGACTTCAAGCTCTATTAAAGAGCTGGAATCATCAAGACAGCATGGTACTGGCACAAAAACAGACATACAGAACAGTGGAACAGAATAAGAGAGCCCAGAAATGGACCATCAACTCTATGGTCAACTAGTCTTCAACAAAGCAGGAAAGAATGCTAGTGGAAAAAAGACAGCCTCTTCAACAAATGGCATTGGGAAAATTGGACAGCCACATGCAGAAAAATGAAACTGGATCATTTCCTTACACCACACACAAAAATAGACTCAAAATGGATAAAGGACCTCAATGTGAGACAGGAATCCATCAAAATCCTATCAATTGAATGATTGCCCTACTGTTTTAGCTAGTCCCACAGTTCAGTGGAATAGCAATGTATTTATTCCATTTTAAGTAGATGGGATTTTCTAGTTATCCTACCAGTATTGATTTTTAGCAAAATTTCACTGAGGTCAGAGAATATGCTCTATGCATCCTCAAACTTTTGAAATTAGTGAGGCTCATTTTATGGTCAGCAAAAGGTAAATCTGTATAAATGCTTTTCTTTGCCTGTGCCTGGAAAAAATATGTGCTCCAAGTTCCTGTGTGCAATTTCCTATACATATTTGTTAGGTCAAATCTAGTAATCATGTGTTCAAAATTTGGTTTGCTCATTTGGTCAATTACTGAAAGAGGTGTGTTAAAAAATCTCATGCTTGATTAGTATTTGTCTATTTCCTCAAGAGTTTCTCTCTACATGAAACAATCCACATTTGAAATGGCTATATTCTGGGGTTCCTGGGTGGCTCAGTCAGTTAAGTGCACCCGACTTGATTTCTGCTCAGGTCATGATCTCAGGATCATGAGATTGAGCCCCGCGTTGGGCTCCTTGCCCAATATGGAGCCTGCTTGATTCTTTCTCTCCTTCTCCCTCTCATCTCCTCCTTCTCTAAAAAATTAAAATTAAAATTAAATTAAATTGCTATATGCTACTGGCAAAACAAAGATTTTATCATAATGAAGGAATCTTTATCTCAAGGTATGATTTTTGCCTTAAAGTTTAATTGCTTGATATCAGTGTTACTTTTCTGTATTTGTGTAGTATTTACATATTATATCTTTTCCAACCTTTCCATTTCAGCTATCTTGGATCTGTGTGTTTTTAATGTGGGCTTTGGAAACAGCATCCATTTGAATATTTTAAAAATCCAATCTGCAATTGTTATTTTTTAACTTGAGTCTTTGGTTTTCTGAGGTCTCACTAAGATGTAAATAGGTAAAGATTATGTATCCCAGTAAGGAATCACTGGGTTTCTTAAATATGTGGATTGGTTTCTTTCATCAATGCTAGAATATTCTCAGCTACTACCTCTCCAAATATTGTTTAGTCTTCCATGCTGTTACCCTTTCATCTTTACTTTTATTTTTTGCCTTTTTGTGCTTCCTTATGCATAACTTCTTTTAATATAATCCAATTTACCAATTCTCTCTTCTTCTGTGTCTAATCAGTTGATAAGCCCATCCAGTGAGGTCTCAATTTTGACTATCATAATATTTAGTTCTGGAATTTTTGATTCTTTTAAACATTGCACTATTTTTAGTTTCTAGTGTTTATTTCTAGTATCCTTGACAAAATTCTGAAGTTTGGCCTATGTAAGTTAACATAACAAAACAAACATGATTGCCTTAGGATCTGTGTCTATAGTTCTTATTATGGGTTTATTTTGACAGTTATTTACTTATTTTGGGGGAGTGGATAGACACCCATGATGTCTATTTTCATGTGCACATTTTATTTATTTATTTATCTATTTATTCATTTATTTCTCTTAGTATGTGTGGCATGCAAGCTCAAGCATAGGGGGAGGGGCAGAGGGATAAGGAGAGAGAGAATCCCAAGAAGACTCCACACCCAGCATGGAGCCCAATGCGGGACTCAATTTCAAGACTTCAAGATCGTGGCCCAAGCTAAAATCAAGAGTTAGTTGTTTAACTGACAGAGCCACTCAGGTGCCCTCCATGTGCTCATTTTAAACTGAGTGCTCAAAATTGTATTTGAAAGAAAAGAAATAGGAGTAGTTTGAAGCCTCAGATATCAGTAGAATGCTTTAGAGAGGTTTCATTTTTGCTTCTGCCATTTTCCTGTGGGTGATCCAGAATTTACTTGCTGGGTAAAGTTAGCAGGATCTGTCTATCTCTAGAAAAGTTCTTCCTTTGGTATCTGTACTGTATCTGTATCTGTACTGGCCCAGACAAGACTAAATTAGTGACTTTCATTCTGTTTGCTCTCTTTCAGCCTAGGGAGTCAAAACTTTTTTTCACAACATGTGATATGCCCATTTTGAATATTACTCACCTAGAAGAAAAACTCATGGCAATATTCATATTGGGGGTTGGGCACAGATAATATATCCTGATGTTTACATGGAATTCCCTACTTAATAGCTGGAAACACACCCTTTCTCTTCTACCCAGAGAAGCACATCTGGTAGTATATTATCTGAGTAATATTTACATAGTAGCTAATTTAATTATTTAAATTTTGATGCTTTAATTGTTATGAGTGGCATTGTTGACCCACCTTACAAATGATATCATTAAACCAATTTATGACATTGAGATTGACTATAAGGACGCTGGTAGCTGTGGGTTCTATGACATTTCTAGATTATGTATAAGGTGGGTCAAATTACTTTTCAGTTATGGGCCAAGGAAACATGTGTCGAGCAAGTATAAGAGATAAAAGAGATTAGCAATGAATCATATATTTCTTTGTAGCCTGTAAACAACATGCTGATAGACTGGATAGGTAGTAATTATTATTATTTTGCTATAAGTCCTAGCTCTTTTCTCATTTCACTCTTAGTGGAAAAGATAACATTACTTTGTACTACAACCTCCAGGAGTTTCCCCAGTCCCTGTAATAGGAAGAGTGAATATTACATGACTATTCCTCCTGGTAGATGACAATTTTCAAGTTTTATCTTGCTTTTTTTTTGATAATTCAAATATAAATGAAATTTGAGTTTATAAAGTAGCTACATTTTTTTAAAAGATTTTATTTATTTATTTGTTAGAGAGAGCAAGCACAGGCAGACAGAGAGGCAGGCAGAGGCAGAAGGAGAAGCAGGCTCCCTGCTGAGCAAGGAGCCCAATGTGGGACTCGATCCCAGGACGCTGGGATCATGACCTGTGCTGAAGGCAGCCGCTTAACCAACTGAGCCACCCAGGCGTCCCAAAAGTAGCTACATTTTATAACAATATCTGAATACTGTGGATTTGACATTCCGTGGGTTATAAGAAGGAAGAGATAATCAACTTTCTGTATAAGGCTGGGCGAGAGAAAACAGATTTGGGTAGAATGACATTTTGTTAACTTTTAGAAATTGAAGGATAGCATAAAGGCCCTTGGATGCCCAGTAAGAGAAGAGGGTATCAAAAGCTTAAATAAAGTTTAAAGAGTATAAAGCTACAATTTTGAGCATGGCTACTTATCCTTCTAGTCTTCCTAAAAGTCAGAAAGAGTTGCACTAGAGAGGCCTCAGGAAAGTTAAAGATTATCACACCTTCTCTCTCTATAGGGCTTTCTTGAGGGTGAAGAGAAGTTAAGAAACTGGTTTTCCTCCATTCTCTGAGCTTGAAGAAATTGAGGCAACGTGACAAGCTAGGGACTTACAGGGTAACTGCTGTGTCAGAGGCAGAAATAATTCCTCCTCATGGGGATTCAGTTACTTATTAACCCCTAAAACCAGTCCTTTCCAACAGAATGACTCCAAGAAGAGCATAATTTGTAGTATGCTTTATAAGAAACACTGAATATTTCCACTTCTCTCTGCATATATTGACAAACCTAATAAATTGGTATTATTGGAAAAAAAGAAAAGTTTGTAAAAAATTAAAAATTTAGCAGAGGTTAATATAATGTTTGCTTTGCCATTTTCGTCATTCTTGTACAGTTGAAGTTGACAATATTTGTTTGATGAACTAGGCTTGCTCAATAATTGTTTATTCATGTTAACATGGCCTTTATGCCTGCAGCTATCTGCCTAGAACACCCCTGTGTCTTTGTGTGCCTACCTCTCAGCATTCGGTCTCAGCTCAAACACAATATTCTCAGGTTGATCTCTCTGCATAAAAGATGTGCGCCCCTCCATCTTTCTCTAAACATCATCCAGCTTGCTTATTTTATTACATTTACTAGTACATGAAATTTACTATTATATGAACACTGGTTTATTCATTTACTTGTTTCATTAGCAAATAGATAATAGTGGAAGTGGAAAGGGAGGAAAGTAGATGGACTCAGATATAATTTTGAGGTAGAATGGCCAGGAATTGTTGGTAAATTGGGCATAGTGTCTGTGTTGGTTGGGGAATGGGAACAGAGTTTAGGAATCAAAGAAGACTCCCAGGTTTCTAGCTTGAATAACTGATGGTACCATTTACTGAATATGAAAAAATGAGGTGGGGATGGCAACCAAGACTTATCCTTTGGGGTATTATTGAATTTGAGATATGACTATTGAGTTAGGTAAATAAAGAGGGATATTAAGTATACAGTTGGATACATCCATCTGAAACAGAGAGAAGGAGTCTAGGCTGGAAAAATTAAGTCTAGAGGCAACAAGAACATCAGCATGAAGAGTGTATTGAAAATCATATGAATGGATAACCCACAGAGGAATGGCTGGGAAGATGGTTGAGAAAGAAAAACATTTATTTCATTACTATTTACATAAAAATTTTTAAATGCACAAAACAACTGTATATATTTTATAAGAATATATATGGATAAAATGATAGAAATAAACACATTATAGTAGTTTTCTAGGAACCAAAAGGAGAAAAGGTGTAAGGGATGAATAGAAAAGGAAAAAATAAATGGTGAAATCTAATATGAATGAACCTTCTACCCTATAATGTGCTATAAAGTTAAGAGCATGGTTAACTCAACCCTCTCTAAGGTAGATCTACTAAAAACTTTTAAAGAAAAAGGAAAGGTCTTTTGGGACTGAGCCCTGAGTCACTTCCTCATTCATAAGTGAAGAGCTGGCAAGGAATACTATGAAGAAGTAGCCAATGAATTTAGGGGAGAGAGTTCAAAATTACAAAGATCAAGAAAAATGTCCAATGTCAATTGCATCAGTGTTGCTGAACATACAGAAGACTGTCCATTGGACCTGCACTGGGGTTAGTGCAAGGGATTGGTGACCTTGACAAGAGCAGTTTCAGGGCAGAGATGCTTACTGAAGGCAGCTGGTGCCAGAAGCAGACCCTTTTATTGAGAGAATGAGAGGTGAAGCCATGAAGCCGGTACATGAATACAGTATGTCCTAGAAATGGGGAGGTAGTTGGAGTGGAATGCAAATACAAGGTAGGTTTGTTTTTTAAACATGAGAGATAACACAGAAACTTTACAGTATTAATTCTGGCAATGGTCCCATAAAGAGAAAAAAACTGATGACAGAAGAAAAAGGGTGAAAAATGTAAGGAACATGCCTTTGTGAGGGTAGGGAATCCAGCACATTAGTAGAAGAATTGATTTTTTTTTCCTTTATTTTCTTAAACACAGGGAGAGTACATTAGCTTGTGTTGTTACTGCTAATTTTAGTGTCTTTTCAAGGTCATTATATGTGCGCATAACTTTAAGAATTAAGAAGTTCTAGACATTCTATATAGGCAGTGATCACTCTCTACCCTTCTACCATTTGTCCCCACAATGATCCACCATTTCCAGCTCCAGGTACATGTCTGTGACTCTCAGTAACATGCCAGTACTAATTTATTATTTCTTGATTCTTTTAGTTTGTGGTTTTAGGTCATGACTTCTCACTATTTGAAATGAGGATTAATGTGTTTTCATTTCTCTTTTCTTAATTTTGGTTAGGTCTCTATTCAATATTGGATTTATTATAACTGTGACATTCAAATTTAATAATGATTATTCTTCCTTTCCTGAAAAATACAACTATTTTTGTTTCTTGGCTTAAGAGTTGTCTTTTTTTTTTCTTTGCTGAATTTTCTAAGACTTACCAGAAGTTCAATTTTCAAATTCTTCCTCAATTGTCTAAATCTTTCATGAATATATATTCAAGGCTTTAAACATTTTGTATTCTGTGAGAAATATCTCCTGAAGGCTCTGATTTGCTGAAGAGAGCCATGGCTGCTCTTTATGCTAAGTGCAAGCTGTCATAAGTTCATTTAGAGAATTTTCCATGTCTATGTTTCCTGTGTTGGAGACTCTCTTTTCGGAAGCTCATGCCCACCTCTCCCTTGGTTTTCTCCCCAGTTTTGGTGGAACATTTTCTCTGGGGATTTTCTGGAAAAGGATAGATGGGGAGTAAATTATTGAGACTTGCCCATGTGAAAATATCTTTATTCTGGACTCACATGTGGTTTGGCTGGGTATAGAATATTAAGTTGGAAATTATTTTCCTTCAACAATTTGGAGACATCCATCCACTGCTCTCTAGCTTCCACTGTTATTACTGAGAAGTTGTAAAGATTCCTAATCCTCTGTAGGTGGCTTAATTTTCTTTCTGGAAGCTCTTCTCTTTGCTCTCAGAGTTCTAACATTTCTTGATGATATGACTTATTCTGCCCTGTGTTCCCAGTTGTTCTGGGCACTTGGTAGGCTTTTATTATGAAAACTCACATTGGGTGGTTTTAAGATATTGTCTTAAATTTAGTTGTTTAATGGTTTCTGGTATATCGTTTACCAAAATTATTGAGATGTTGGGCATACTGAACTGTTTCTCTAATTTTATTAATACATGTCTCATATTTTCCTTCTCTTTGAATATTTGCCCTACTTTCTTTAAGACTTTTACAGTTAAATCTTCCAACGTTTCTACCAAGCTTCTACTAAAAATTCCTTAGTAATCTCACAGGCTTGGAGGTAACCTAAATTAGAATTTTCAAAGTGTTTAATTTAGGTTAATGAAGATATTTAGACTGATAAGAATCAAAAGTTACTATCAATTTTGCCATCAAGGTTTTAGATTTAGAATAGAGGAAAGAGAAAACTATTACGTTGTCCACTTGGCTTTCACAGGAGGACATAGACTCCCATAGCTTGAGCACAAATAAATAAAACAGAAACACAAACTACACAAATGTCAACAAGAAGAAAACAAGTCAATATTAGACACAAAGTTCAAGGTAAAAAAAAATAACCAAATGAGGGGCGCCTGGGTGGCTCCGTGGGTTAAAGCCTCTGCCTTCGGCTCAGGTCGTGGTCCCGGGGTCCTAGGATCGAGCCCCGCATCCGGCTCTCTGCGCAGCGGGGAGCCTGCTTCCTCCCCTCTCTCTGCCTCTCTGCCTGCCTGTGATCTCCGTCTGTCAAATAAATACATAAAATCTTAAAAAACAAACCAGTTGGAGAAAAGAAGAAAAAGGGAACTGCGGAGACCTCAAAACGACTTTCTGAAGCGTCGGCATCGTGCAGATTATCATCTCATTGCTTATATTTTGCTCCGATTTCCACAATTTCTACACAGGAGATGTAATCTGGAAGAAATTTTAAAAGATTTCAAAGAGAGAAGCAGTCCTGACGGGTTACACGATAAATATGTCTTTCTGGAATACGTCACCGGCCAAACGGCGCATTCACCGACCAGCCGCCGTCGGCTCCCACCGCCTCACAGCGCGACCCCAGGGCTGCGCAGAGTAACCTGCACTTCCTCCCCATAATTCCCTTCTCACTAGTTTCCCATGAATCCCAGGGAGTCCAGGGTCCGCTCCTCAGCTCGAAGTTGACCCCACCCCTCATTCTTTACTGGCCATTCATGATCGGGCACGTCCCACCCTCTGGGATCGAGGCTGTTGATTGGATAAGAGCTAGGCGACGTGGGCGGGACGGATTATGACAGCCCGCGCGGAGGCGTGGCCGCCACCCCCCCCAATTCTACCCAGGCACCCGCTGCATCATGTATCGCGCCGTTCGGCTTCTCGCGCGCTCGCGGCGCCTAGTGCGGCCTCCGGCCTCAGCCTCCGCGCCCGGCCTCGGAGAGGCGGCCGTCCTCCCGCCGCGGACCGCGAACTCCGCCCGAATGGTGAGCGCGGGCCGCCCGAGCCCCGGCCTCCCGGCGGTGACCTTCAGCCCTCCGCTGGCCGGCGGGGCAGGCGGGGCAGGCGGGAGGGATTCCCGGGGCGTCCCGGCAGAGCCCGGCGTGGGCTGCGCGCCCGCGTGGCCGGCGTCCGGGCCCAGGCGTGCCTCCTCCGTCCCGAGGGAGCGCTTGGGCAGGGGCGGCGTCCGGCGGCGAGGGTCCTGCGGGCTCTGTCCCGCGTTCCGGGGCGGGCGGGGGGCGCCGCAGCCGCGCTTGCTGCTGCGCTCCAGCCGGGGCGGACGGAGCCCCCGACCTTGGCCGCTGCCCCGCGGACTGTGCGGGGCCGGAGGCGGGGCCGAGGGCCGCTGCCCCCCCCCCCCCCCCCCGGCCCTTTAGCCGGCTGCTGACGGTCGCCTCCGACCTGTGGCTTCTGCCACCCCTGTGTGGTGCCTGCGGGCAGGCCTCCAGGTGGGGTGGAAGATCCTGCCTTCCGTGAAGTGGCCTGTTCCGCCTGTGGGGCTGTGGTCCCCCCACGCTGGTTAAACAGTGCCCTGCAGTGAGTGAGTGGACACTGGTTAGGGTCTACCTTGCAGCCGAGTCTACTTTTTATTCGGGAAGACCTAAGGAACTTCAGGGGCCAAGCTCAAGTCTTCTGCGCTTTAGAGTGGCACCTTCGGTGATCTAGGCTTCTTAACGAGCGTTTTGTTCAATTTAACTCTAAAGATTTTGTTTATTTGACAGACAGAGATCACAAGTAGGCGGAGAGGCAGGCGGGGGGCGGGGAGCAGGCTCCCCGCTGAGCAGAGAGCCCGATGCGGGGCTCGATCCCAGGACCCCGAGATCATGACCCGAGCCGAAGGCAGAGGCTTAACCCACCCAGCCACGCAGACGCCCCTTACCGAGCATTTTAAATACTTACGCGCACGGGTACTGCTAGGACAAGTTTGGAAAATAAGTGGTAGTTTAGGAAGAGTCACGGTTCTGCGCGGTTCACAGAGCCAGAGTATGAGCTCTGCAGTCACCGGATTTCAGATCCTGCGCTGCTACTCCGAGTGAATGTGCTTCGGCTTCTGCGTGTAACATGGACATAAGAACAGGTACCCGGCAAGACTGCTCCTGTGGGAGTACTTTGTGTTTGACAAGTAGTGAGTGCACTTAAATAAGTGCCTCCGTGTATTTCAAAAGTCCAAGATGTTTTCTGAACTATAAGCTTGAAGATACTAACATGGCATTACTGTGCTTGAAACTACAAAATCGGGGGTGCTTTCATGTTCCTGCAACCCCCTGCTCTAATCTTAATGCATTTTAGAGCCTCTTAAAAATTTATTTAGTTTTTACTAATTTAGTGTTTTGTAAAAGGGAATCGGAGGCTGGAGAACTGAATTTGCCCTGCTCTAAATGTTCCAAAACTAGCACCGCCTTGCTTTTAGTGTTGGAATGGTAGCTCAGATCAAATGAAGACAGATTGCCCCCCTGATTCTAAATATATCTTCTGTCCTCTGAGCTCTGCTCCAAAATCTTTGTGTTGATTTTATGAAAAGTTTTTCTTAATGGTGCTGTTGAGAATTTACATAACCCTAAATGCCCTAAGTTATGTTTTATCTGAAAACACAAATGTTTATCCAATAGGAAGATAACATATTTATTGAGTGCCTGCTATGTATTGGGCCCTGTGAAAAGGACAGTCGCTATAGGCATAGAGTTTAGAGACTAGCATGGGAGATTGAATAAACAAAGAAACCGCACACAGTTAGTTATGATGTGATGAAAACTACCCAGGAGAAACAGCGCAGTGAGGGTGAGAATGTCTCATGGAGAACAGCTACAATGCAGCTTTGATACTCGTTTGCTCTCATGATGGATGGGGAAGCCCTACATCTTGTAAAGTCACTTTTATTTCCTTCATGACCTGCAGAATGACTATAAAGTCTGGAAGCATAGATAATGTCTTCTATATTGCAGTGTAATATCAACAAAACATTTATTGTATTTTTGCCAGTATAGCAAGACTTGGTAGTCATCCTACATTTTTTTTTAGAAGGGAGCAGAAGTTTATGAATTTGAGAAGTCCTTTTTTAAAAAATTATGTTTAGTTGGCCACTGTTCAACGATTCAGTAGTTGCGTATAATACCCAGTGCTCATCACAAATATGCCCCCCTCACTATCTACATTTTAAGACCAGACACTTTTTCAGAAAGAAACCGAAAACCCAAACACAGTGAAGTCACATATTGGATTTTTATATCTTTGGATAGTCCTTTTACAGGAAAAATGATTTGGATTTTCTCAAACGCTGAAATATTCTCTTAACCCACTTTAAACTGAGAATCTGAAAGGCATTTCATTTCTTCAGGAGATGTTGAGGTTTAGTTAATGGTTATCTTACACATGAATACACATGGGGACATCTCAGAGGCTCAAGGCCTATATTTTTGACCTTTCAGGTTTAGACTGGCATTCAGATTTTGAGAACACCTCATTGAATTTCAGAGTTTCCTGGGGTTAGTGACTTAACAATAGTCCTTGGTATTTCTAGGGCCTACTGGCAGTCAGATTGCAGGACCATGACCCTTCATGCTTCTCTGGAAGGGAGGTGATTTTAAATGAGCACGAATCTCACAGGAGCACATGGCAAGTAGCACGTTTTGCCTGCCCCATGTCTGGCTGGTTAAACTCTAAACCGTGGTGTTACGCTAAAATGATAAACTGCCTTCTGTTACAAACTCTTTCTGAGTTAATGGCATATGAAGGCATGATTTTCAGAAACACTAGCTTTATTAGTAACACTGGATTATATTGTATGAAGTAAAAACATATTTAAGAGATGCCATTCATCGCTTCATTTTTCATCAAAAGCACTGATCATTTTTGCAGCATTTCAGGGTGAGCATCCCTCCTCTTGCCCACGCCACTGGGAAGAGATAATGTACACCATAATATGAAAAATCTTGAAAACCACACAGGTGCTTTTCAGACCTCAGGTGGACTGATTAGTGGATGGTGAGATCAATGTAGTGGGTAGTTACCAATATTATTCTTATTATTTTGACAGAATAGAGTGGCATAGAAGAGAAAATATTCCTACTGCTTGGTGAGGTTTTTGCTTCAGCCTTGTGTGCATGTATGTATGTATGTGTTGATGTACGTACCGGGTCACTGTCTTTTCTGTGGGTTACTGTAAAGCACACTTAAAAAATTTGGCTTCTGTAGGTTTCTTTAAAGAATGTTTGAAGAGATTTGGCAAAATTACGTGGTTTGTTGTTTCTCTCTCTCTCTGAGCTTCTCTAATAGATGCTGACCCCACATCTAGCTTCCGACAGATAGTTTTCTCTAATTCCTGGTGCCTTAAAAAGTGTTTTACAGCATTGCTTCAGTTTCTGTTTTACAGATTTATGCAACCTATATATTTCCTTGGGTTTAAATAAAGAAATAACCATTTGGCTTTTTGCAACAGTTTGTTATTAGCTACCTAAGTTGCTACAAACAATATTTATTGTTGCAGATTTGGGATGCGGATTTTTATTTTAAGGACAATAAGCATGTTTTTTAGAGTTTTTGCTAAGATTGTGATTTCAGCCACAATTAACCTGTGCACATTTTAATGGTCACTGTCAAGATCCTAGAATTTGATTGAGGTTGCTGTTTCTTGATTTGGAATTTAAAAAATTGTTCAGGCTTAAGCTGAAGAACACAGTAAAATATATTCATCTAGATCTTTTCAAGTAACTTTGAATGGATCTGAGTTTTACCGTAGAAACGAGTTACTTAGGAGAAAAACTTACTGCTGTTTTATGATGAAATTTTAATAATTTTGAACACAGAAAGCAATGATGTAAATCTAGAGTTGAACCTGATTCCTCAAGTGACCGATGGAAACTGACCTCCCCTTTGGAGCTGGCTTCTTGTTGCTGTCACATAACAAGGTGACAGGAGGAAGAAAACCTAGCTCATGTGTCCAGTGTCACTGCTGTCATTGCTGGTGTTATTGGGCCAAAGTCTACTTCAACATATGTGAATATTTCCTTAGGCTATCTAAAACTTAGATCATAATGGAAAATATTTTTATTTGTGCATTTGAAACGGAGAACCCCACGTGCTTTTGATCTACAGGGAAGGGAGCAAGTGGGTGTATAGTGGTGTCAGTGTAACCAGGTTCTACTAGAGAAAAAAATCTAACTACTCATCTTTACCTCCTCTTATTCTCCAGGGTTAGGGGTACAACTCAAGGGCTGATTGGGACCAATCTGCAGTTACTCCCTCCATTTCTTGGCTTTTGGGAGTAATAACAAAAAAGTAGTAATCCAAACAGTTTTCGGGTTTTGACAGTCCAAGGTTAGGGGGTTTCAGGCCCTTCCTCTTGCTAACTGGGTGATCTCCCAAGATTATTTCATCTCTCCAAGCCACAGTATTTCCTCTAAGATGAAGATGGTAATAGTAAAATCTCCTAGAGTGGTTGGAAAAGTCAAATAAGGTGATACTTGGAAAGAATTTGCTACATTAGCCCAGTAAATGTTGAGGTGTGTTTATTTTTATTAGCTGCTGCCTCTTACTGGCTTAGGCCAGTCTTCTGTAGACTTTTAGACCTAGGGAAAAAATGTATGTCACTGGTAATACTACGGTATTTCTACCTAGGTACAATGATACTTTTCTATTTTTGTAATCCAGAAGGCTTTATAACATATAAAGGGATTTTGTAAATCTGTCTAGTCCCAAGGGAAAACTACAAATTATTTTTTTTTCCCAGAGGACTATTTATTAAAGCAGAATTACTCGGCTAGGGATTTTTAAATCTTTTGAATCATCTGACCATGTCTCTTTCTTAATTAATGTACATTAAAGGTCTGAGTATCTTTCTGAAGTCTCCTTGGTATAAATTGTTACTGGTAAATTCCAACTATTTGGTGTTTTACAATAAATCTTTTTTATAGTATTCTAAAATATTTGTTGAGCAGTTGTTAGCTTTCTTATCAGGAAAAGTTGAGGTACTTGGTAGAATCCTAGGGTCTCCATAAAAGGGACTTTGGATCATGGGTTCTTCTTCCGGGTGGTGGATTGGCTTCAAGATATAAACTCCCTAAAATCATACGTAAGAGTTTTCATATATGTATTTATGTTCATTTTTCTAGAGAAGGGAAGCCTTCCTCATATCCTCAGAGGGCTCAGTTGCCCTGGAAAGGTTAAGAACTGGCCTAGCCATCCTCCCTTATCACTACATTTAATTTATAGATGAGAAAAACTGACTTACTGAAGTTGACACAGTGACTAAGTGGGGAGCTGTTAGACTGCAAAGCCACTGTGCTGTGGCTCATAGTATTTGTAGACCATGGCAAAGTTCTGCTTAAATATCTAATATTTACAGATTTTAAAGTGTCATTCTTAGACCATTTTCTAAAGTTCCCAATGAAATAGAGATTAACCCAAGTGCACTGAATTGGCTGAAGCTTAACGGGTAAGAGGTATACTCCTGGATTGGAAAAGATTACTAGAGATACATCAGGGGCTTTCCTTTATCTTCTGCATGGGTGTGTGAATTCTACAGTCCTTCTTTAACATCTGCATTATTTGCAAATAATATCTGATAAGGGGTTAAATCCAAAATAGATGGAGAACTTATATAACTCGACAGAAAAAAAAATAATAATAATCTGATTGAAAAAGGGGCAGATGACCTGAGTAGACAGTTTTCTAGAGAAGATGTACAGATGGCCAACAGAGGCACAAAAGGATGCTCAGCATCACTAATTGCCAAGGAACTCCTCCTCAAAGCCACAATTATGTATCACCACCCACCTGTCAGAATGACTAGAATCAAAAAGCTAAGAAAGAGCAGGTGTCAGCGAGGATACAGAGAAAAACCGAACCCTCGTGTGCTGTTGGTGGGAATGCAAATTGGTGCGGCCACTGTGGAGAACAGTGGGGGAACAGCTCCTCAAAAAATTAGAGATACCGTATGATTCAGTGATTCCCCTACTGGATAGTTACCCAAAGAAAGCAAAAATACTGATTAAAAAAGATAAATCCACCGGTGTGTTTATGGCAGCATTATTTACAATAGCCAAATTATGGAAGCAGCCCAAGTGTCCACTGAGAGACAAATGGATAAAGAAGGTGTGGCGTGTGTGTGTGTGTGTGTGTGTGTGTATACACACAATGGAATGTTACTCAGCCGTGAGAAAGATGATGTTGGGTTGTTTGTTTTTGCCATTTGCAACAACATGGATAGACCTGGAGGGGTATTATGCTAGGTGAAATAAGACAGAGAAAGATGAATACCATATGATTTCATTTATATGTGGAATTTAAAAATCAAAACAAATGAGTAAACAAGCAGAAAGCAGAAGCAGACCCATAAATATAGAGAACAAACTGATGGTTGCCAGAGGGAAGAGGAAGAGAGGACGGGCAGAATGGCTGAAGGGAAATGGGAAGTACAGGCTTCCCATTAAGGAATGAAGTCAGTCTTGGGGTAGAAGGTACAGCATAAGGAAAATAGTGGATTGTGTGGTGATAACGTTGTGTGGTGACAGGTGGTAGCTACACCGTGGCAAGCACAGCGGGACCTAGAATAGAGTCTCAGTGTTTTACACCTGAAACTAGTGTACCGTTGTGCATGTCAACTATACTCCAAAAAAAAAAGTGTGACAGAAATTTGTCAGGAAAAGAACTGGAGAGCAGAATGAGAATCCAGTGGGGTTTTTAAAATCTTTTTAGTAGGTATTAAGGTTGCTTGCCCCTTACAGCTGGTGGGATATTTCTGCCCCTTACTGCTGATAGGATATATACTCAGTTTCTTTTCAAGCTCTAACGGTGTCTTAATTTTTTCTCTTTAGGCGAGCCAGGATTCCTTTAGGATAGAGTTTGACACCTTTGGTGAACTCAAGGTCCCGAATGATAAGTATTATGGCGCCCAGACGGTGAGATCCACAATGAATTTTAAGATTGGAGGTGTGACAGAGCGCATGCCGGTAAGTGGTTTTATGAAAGTATTGGCTTTATTCAAATGAGTCACTTTGTTTTACAAATAAATATCTTACTGAGTTAAAATAAAAAGTTATTATGGAATTGGCTTTGTGAGTCTTTTTATTTTTGCTGTTTTTTTTTTTTTCCAGATTTTTACTAGAATTTTAGTTGGAACATTTTTAGTTTCAATACTTAGTTTTTTAAGCTGATTTAAGACAGATTTTTTTAAAACTGATTGAAAAGAAAACAGATTTTTCTTTAATATTATACTTTCTGTCTTGGTTGCGGTTTCCAGAAAAGTGTGCACAAATACATAAAACCATTCTTCTTTAGCCCGTCTGTACGGAAGTGCCCGTGCAGTGCCACGTGAATGACCGTATTTCGTTAAGTGTGAGATGACCTCAGGTAGAAGACGCTCCAGTAAGATGCACTCAGCAGCACTAGGAAGGAGAAGGGCTGTCAGAGTCGGGCCCTGTCATTGGCTAGATGGTGGCGCATCCCGGCTTCCGAGATGGCAGAGGTGGGAAGAACTGACGGGGTGGCCTCCGGATGCTGCTGGAGCCCGGCCGCAGTGTGGACCCTGGTCAGCGCCAGGCTGCAGCCTAGGCTCGGAGCCTGCAAGTGGCCAGCCTTCGGCCGGGGAGCTGCTGTGGAATACTGTCTTCCGAGTGTACTTTTTACCTCACAGTCCTCTTAACTTCCGAATTTTAGCCCATTGCTAAGCCTTTAAGACTGAACCTTGACAGGCTTATACAGTTGCACGATAGGCGGCTGACTCTTTAAAGAAAATCTTTCTGTCACTGCCACTGCCAGTCGGCCTGGTGGTGGGGCAAACTGGGGTCCGACGACGTAGTGAGGTGACAGAGGGTAGCAGCTGATCCTAAAGTGTCCTCATGGAGTTCAGTTCCCGGGACCGAGGAGGTCAGTGCAGAGCACTAGCGGTGGGAGTAAGCAGGGCTCAGGTTTAATGCTCCTGCTTCTGGTGGCAGGGGTGGGATTCAGGGGTGTGTGTTTGCTGCCGCTGCTCCAGAAATGGGGCAGCTGTTCCTGTTAGGCACCTGTAAAAGATGGATATGTGGGGTATCTGTTTTTTGTCACATTTTGCTTCGCCTCGATTAATATCCTGAACTTTTTAAAGTTTTTTTTTTTTTTTAAAGATTTTATTTACTTATTTGACAGAGATCACAAGTAGGCAGAGAGGCAGGCGGGGGGTGGGGGGAAGCAGGCTCCCTGCTGAACAGAGAGCCCGATGCGGGGCTGGATGCCAGGACCCTGGGATCATGACCTGAGCTGAAGGCAGAGGCTTTAACCCACTGAGCCACCCAGGCGCCCCTATCCTGAACTTTTTTTTTTTTTTTAAAGATTTTACTTATTTATTTGACAGACAGAGATCACCCAAGCAGGCAGAGAGGGGAGGGGAAAGCAGGCTCCCTGCCGAGCAGAGAGCCCAGCGTGGAACTCGATCCCAGGACTCTGGGATCATGACCCGAGCAGAAGGCAGTGGCTTAACCCACTGAGCCACTCAGGCGTCCCTATCCTGAACTTCTTAAGGTATGAAGCAGACTATGATGGGCCCTGACCTGAGCAGTATGAGTCAACCTGGCCCTTTGTACCTGAGGTCCAAAAGAAAGCAAAGCAAAAAATGATTATGAACTTCTAATGTGAGTAAGTTAAGAATAATGAGACCCTTCTTTCCTCCCCAGTGACATTTTACCATTTTACTGTGATCGTAGTCAGTGAAACTGCTGTGACACTCTTTTTGTTTTCTGAGTCCGCAGACACTGGAGTCAGTTGCTGCATTTGGTTGGCCAGAGTTGGGAGGCCCGTTGGTTATGACCTGGCAGTGGTTTAAGTCACCACTGCAGTGTCCTCCCGTGGAAATTTAAATTCCTATCTGCGTCAAGTTTAAAGTTTTTAAGTTTCTTTTTTATTTTTAATATTTTATTTATTTATTTGATAGAGGTCACAAGTAGGCAGAGAGGCAGGCAGAGAGGGAAGAGGAAGCAGGCTCCCTGCTGAGCAGAGAGCCTGATGCGGGGCTTGATCCCAGGACCCTGAGATCACAACCTGAGCCCAAGGCAGATGCTTTAACCCACTGAGCCACCCAGGCACCCCGGTTTTTAAGTTTCTAAAGCTATGTGCCATTTGTTTCTATCTCATTTGGGTAAAACACTCAAAATGTTTTGATTCTGGTTTCTTAGAATTCAAAACACTCATGTTCTCTTATTATTTCTTTTTCTGTTTGACCTTCAGCGTGTCCTCCCTTCAGCCCGGTTTTAACGTGTCCTCTTCCTTTTCTTCAGTTTTCTGCCTTGATTCCCCTTGAGGACTGTAGCTTCTACTGTACTTTCCGCACCCTTCCTTCCTCCCTTACACACTTTCCCCTTCAGACCTCGTGTGGGAGCCAGACTATAATCTGCATTATTAACTTTGGCAATAATACATAATTCTCTCGTCTCACAAAAAGCAGATACCACTTCCTTGGTGTGTCAGCAAAAGTTGCTGAATTTCATCCCTTTAAATTTAGTGAGGTGATCCAGAGCAGGAAGTGAAAAGATCTGCAAACCGAAAGGGTTTGAGATAGGGTGAAATGATGCATCAGAAGCTGTAAGCCCTAAGTCCGTATGTAGTACCCTGGGGTTAAAGAAATATTCTGAGGGACATTCCAGTGACTTAAGGAGTGTCAAAGCCTCATTGACGAACCAGAAAAACTTGCTTTTTGGCTTTGGGATGAAGTGATACCCATTTAGTAATGGTTATTTAGAACTTATTGGCAGTTAAATATTATTTTTATTGTTTTTAATGAGGAGAAGGAAAAATTATAATATGGCATGTGATCCAGTGAGGGAAAATAATGGTGCTTGCTGGTGAGATGATCGAGTGCCATTTGTGTTTATATATATGAAATAAACACATGTCTGTTTTAATCTCTCATAAAAAAGTGGTGCATATTGTGGGGGGGGGGGCGGTCAGGCACACACATATTGAAAGAGTCAACCTATTTGCTTTTGTTTGGTTCCCTAAACAGATCCATGATGAATCTTGGTTCATTATACACCTATCTGTAATCTTAGTGGTACTGTAACATTACTTACTTTAGTGTTTTATGTAGTTTTTGCACTTGCATAAAAGAATAATCTTAAATTTATATGCTTAATGAAACCTGCAATTTTGAGATAATTTTCTGATTAATTTTAGATCCCAGTTATTAAAGCCTTTGGCATTTTGAAGCGAGCAGCTGCTGAAGTAAACCAGGATTACGGTCTTGATTCCAAGATTGCTGAGGCCATCATGAAGGCAGCAGATGAGGTAGGAGGTGATAAGTGTGCTGTTTACTAGTGGCATCAGACTCGAGTCCCTGCTAGATGATGTCAGGCTCTGGCAGGGAAAAGGGGCACTGAATTCCTGAGTTAATGAATTTCAAGGTAGGATGACAACAGCTTGTTTGGTGAGGATATTAATGTGGTGCTTAAAATATTGTGGCAAAAGTTTTGGGATGATGCTGTACCTTTTTAAAAAAAATTTTTTTAATCTTTTTTTTTTTTTTTTAATTTTTAAAGACTTATTTGTTTGAGAGAGAGAGAGAGTTGGGAAGGGGCAGAAGGAGAGTGAGTCTCAAGTCAATTCCTCACTGAGCTCGATGCAGGGCTCGATCTTACAACCCTGAGAACATGATCTGAGCTGAATCCTAGAGTCAGATGCTTAACCAGCTGCGCCACTCAGGCACCCCATATCTTTTATTTTTAATTCTCTTCACAGTTTGAAGAAAACCTGAAGAGACATGGTTAAACTTATACTACATTTTATTTTTTATGTATAAATGATTCCTTTTAAAACTAGTCGGTTATTTGATGATATGTATGGAGAATGTAATTTCACTTATCCGCTTACATAATCTTAAGGAAATAGTCAGAGATAATGGTTAAAACCCTATATTTACAAGGTTTTTCATTATAGTACTATTTACGATAATAACAAATTAGACTGTACCCAACCATAACAGATGCTTATATAAACTATATAGTAGAGCCATAGAAAATTAGTTTCTTAGGAATGTCCTATGATAGGGGCGCCTGGGTGGCTCAGTCTGTTGAGTGGCTGCCTTCCGCTCAGGTCATGATCCCAGCATCCTGGGATTAAGCCCCGCACCGGGCTCCCTGCTCAGCGGAGAGCCTGCTTCTCCCTCTCCCTCTGCCTGCTGCTCTGCTTACTCATGTTCTCTCTCTGTCTCTCTGTCAAATAAATAAATAAAATATTAAAAAAAAAAAAAGAATGTCCAGAATGTCCTATGATGGAGCCCACCACATAGGAGGTATGGGTCAGGGAGGTAGCAAAATGTATGTATTTTATGATCTATTTGTGTTTGGGAAATATGAACAGAAAACATGTGTTTTTCTTTGTGCATGTTTACATACCCATTGCTTGGGGCAAGCCTAAAGGGAGAAGCCAAACGCCAAGAGTCACCGTTTCCGAGGGGCAGCGCTATTGTATCTTACACTTTGCTCACTTCTCAAAATGTTCCACACTGAATGTCTATTACATATCTAGGAAAAAAGTTTTATTTCAAAAGGGACTAATTGTTTAAGGTAATAATTTTCTAAGGTGTGTACTGATTTTTTTAAGCTAAAATCATTCTAGAAGGTGAAGTTCAGCACCTACTCTCTTAGAAAGTTTTATAGTTCCAAAACGAACACATAAAATTATATGACAGAAACGGACACATCTGGGCTGTGTTTGTCTCTCCTCTTGGCAGTTGCTACACGTTGGATGTCTGTGCACTGAAGTAGGTGTTAGCAAACTCACTTCCAAGTGACTCGTTCATTATCATGCTGAGTCCCGCCGGAACTTCCGTTGGACGTTCCCACTGAGCACCACAGGAAACGTGTCTAAGGTGTGCCAGCCTTAACGGGTGGCCCTGTCTGGTTATTGTTAGAGGAGGCCGTTGGAGATACAGAAGAAAGATGACTTTGATTCAGTCTTCACCTGCAACCCATGCAATTGTATCTACTGATAACCTTTCACTTTGTAGAGCAGCAGTGGTTGGAGCATGGGATGCTGCAGAAGCCTGGAGTCGCTGGACAAGCACGAGCTGTGTGGCACCATCCGTAAATCATTTAGCATATGAGAAAAGTGAGCATCTTTAGAACAGCACTTGATAGGTGACTCCTTAATCATAGCTGATCACAATAGCTAAATGGATATCGAATACTTCTTATTTTTAAAAATCCGTTTTTTAAACCTTTTTTCCTGCAGGTAGCCGAAGGTAAATTAAATGATCATTTTCCTCTTGTGGTATGGCAGACTGGATCTGGAACCCAGACAAATATGAATGTAAATGAAGTCATTAGCAATAGAGCAATTGAAATGCTAGGAGGTGAACTTGGTAGCAAGAAACCTGTGCATCCCAATGACCACGTTAATAAAAGCCAGGTCAGTATATGATCTTTTCTTTGTTATAAATTGAAAAGAACACTTGAGATTATGCCTGTAAAACAGGAATTAGCTTTTTGACAGGAAGGTTCATTTGGCTTACATTCTTTAGTGGAAAGGACTTATATGTTTTTTATTTGTTTGTTTGGCATTTTCTTTTGATTTTATCTTAACAACTCACATTTGAAAGGGCTTATTTCAACAGAGGTATGAGTAGTAAAAAAAAAAAAAAAAAGATTTTAAAGCCACTTTTCAAAATTCAGGTTCAATCCAGGTGAAGAAAGTCCATATACCACATTTTTTTTTCTTTGAAGTATATATTTTTTTCCATTTTATTTTATTTTATTTCTTTTCAGTATTCCAGAAGTCTTGGATATTCTTATTTCTTTTAGAAATCTTGGGTCTATGTCTTAAACTTCATAAAAATCCCTATTGGGGAGCCTGAATTTAGTATATAAGTGTATATATATTGTTTGGGTTTTAAAAAATGCTTTATTTTTAAATCATTTTAGAATTATAAAAGAATTACAAAGGTACTTCACACAGAGTTCCTATATACTCTTCTCCCAGCTTCCCTTAATGTTAAGCATCTCTCATCACCCTGGTACGTTTATTCCACTGGAAATTAACCTTGGTACACAGCACCCTCAACTAGACAGACTTTACTAGGATGGCCCTAGTCTTCTACCAATATCTTTTTTCTTCCAAGATAAAATCCACGCTACACGTTGCACTTAGTTGCTGTGTTCCCTTAGTCTCCTCCAGTCTCTGACTCTCATCTTTTGTCACCTTGACACTTTCGAAAGTAGCAGTCATGTATTTTGTGGAATCCCTTGGATTGGATTTGTTTGATGCTTTCTCATGATCAGGTGGAGACTCTGGAATTTGGGAAGATTGTTGAGAAGGGAAGGGCTCCTCTTACTTCGTCACGGCTGGGGTACATGATAGCACCGGGACTTGGGACTGGTGATGTGAACTTCAACCCCTGTTTAGGCCGGTGGGCTTCTCCACCTTCCATTCTCTGTTAGAAGTGAGCCACGCAGGCCTGCCTCTACTCAGGCACTGCCCTTCAACTTCACTTTCTGAAGGGAGGAGTATCAAGGAATTTTTGGTCATATACTAAGATCAACACAGAATTAATAAGTAATTCTGATGCTAGGCTATTTAAAATACCCTCTTTCTCCTTAAACTTGTCCACAAAGCTTATCGTTCGCTAGTGGATCTTGCTTCTAGCAGTTCCGACTGTGATGTCTTAGTGGTGATGCTAAGATTTTGTACTCCCCTCATTCCTTCTGCTCGTATTAATTGGAACTTAACTTTTCTGTAAAGAAGATTTGTCCTCTTCTCTCTACCTGAGCACTTATGTATCTGTTTATGTATATCAACATGGATTTGTGCATTCTTATTTTACTCTTAGGGCTCTAATCTGATACTGTTATTACTTATGTTGTTGCTCAGATTGTTCTAGCTTTGGGAGTCCTCTCTTTTGGCTCCTGTGTCCTTTGGGTGTATCCCCATCCTTCCCACCACCCCCCCCTTTTCCCCTTTTTTAAAGCAGTTCTGTACTTTCTTCTACCAGGTGCTCCAGGCTCTTCATGCTGTAGCTTCCCTGCCCCAGGCCCCCATCAGCACCCATTTTTCCAGGGAACTCTTGGAGGATCTCACTGGAAAATATTTAGAAATTAAGATCTAGTGCTAGGTGTAATTTAATATATATTAAAGTATTAACGGAGAAGCTTTTTCACACAAGGTTACCGTATGAAGATTTTTCAAACTTATTACTTGCGTTTAAACATATAAACTTCTCTTTTATGTATACTGAAGCCTGAAATCCATGTGAGAGCAAGCGTGTGTGTACGCTCGGGTGCAGGAGTGGGGGGCACTACGTGGCAAGCGAGAGCGGTGTGCACCATGAATTTAGGTTACATGATGTTCCTTATACCATTTATTCTACTCTTGTAAATGGTTTGATATTTTCCACAGTAAAAACCTATAAAAATAACACCTTTTCTTTTTTTTTAAATAGCATAATAACTTAAAAGTATAGGGTTTCCAGTTGAAAACAGAGCTTAGAGTATGGACTTCCTAGTTAGGTCCCAGTTCTGCCAGTTCCTAACTGTTTTGGCAAGTCACACCATTTCGTTGAGAGCTTGGCTTTCCTCTTTTTTAAAGTGATGAACTACTTCATAAGAATTTTGCTCAAGTTTAATAAAAGACTATCGGTACTGTGTAACTGTAAGATATTTTATTACTGCTATCCTTATATGCAGTTGTTAATTGTCCTTCCTGTTCGCTGCCATTTACTAGCAGATATCATAATAGTATGTAAGAATAGGTGGCATATATGATACAGCCCAGCTGCTGCTCTCGGACCTTAAGTGAGCTGCCACAAGTCAATGTCATTGAGCACTAAAGACATGAGTTTCCTGTAATCATTTAGTGACATTTTTAACGGAGACATTCAAGATTGTTTTTGTTGCTTCTGATGTAACATTTTTACCATTTTTGTAAATTTTCCAACAGAGCTCAAATGACACATTTCCCACAGCGATGCACATTGCCGCCGCCGTAGAGGTCCACAAAGTGCTCCTGCCGGGACTCCAGAAGCTACACGATGCTCTCCATGCCAAATCTAAAGAGTTTGCCCAGATCATCAAAATTGGGCGTACTCACACACAGGATGCCGTTCCTCTCACCCTCGGGCAGGTAGATGAGTGCGACTGTTGATTCAGTTTGGGAATTGGTACAAATGGCCAACATATTACTCTCTAAATCGTACTCCTTTAAAAGGCCAAGTTAGGGGCGCCTGGATGGCTTGGTCGTTAAATGTCTGCCTTTGGCTCACGTCATGATCCTGGGGTCCTGGGATCGAGTCCCACGTCAGGCTCTCTGCCCAGTGGAGAGTCTGCTTCTCCCTCTCCCACTCCCCCTGCTTGTCTTCCCTCTCTCTATCAAATCAATAAGAAAAATCTTTAAAAAATAAATAAATAAATAAAGGCCAAGTTATAACAGTTCAGTGGCAGAGATTTTTCTGCATTAACCCATCAGTAATTTTACTGACAGCTTCTGAGGGGAAGAGCACGGTGTGAGGACAGTGAGCCAGTCTCTGGGCAGTCGGCTCGGGTTGAGAGCTAAGCTATGCTACATACAAACCGTGGGACCCTGGGAAAATTAGTGAGCTTTTCTGTGCCTCGGTTTTCTGAGCTTGAAAATTAGGAAAATAACATCTGTATCCTAACCCAGTTGTGAGCTTCTCATTGGTTCGTGTGAAGGGCTTAGAAGCATGCCGACACGTAGTAACAAGCACATCCTGGCATTAGTGGTCACTGCTGCCTTCATTCATCATCACCAGGATCATTATCCTGTCTCCCTTTGTCTCTTACTATATAGAGGAGGCTCTATAAAAATTACTTTTAGGGACGCCTGGGTGGCTCAGTTGGTTAAGCGGCTGCCTTCGGCTCAGGTCATGATCCCAGCGTCCTGGGATCGAGTCCCACATCGGGCTCTTTGCTCGTCAGGGAGCCTGCTTCTCCCTCTGCCTCTGCCTGCCTCTCTGTCTGCCTGTGCTCGCTCTCTCTCTCTCTCTCTAACTAATAAATAAATAAAATCTTTAAAAAAAATTACTTTTAAATTGATTAAGCAAGGCCTTTCTACCTCTAAGATTGTATTGGGCCATATGGGAAAGGGGTATTACTCTCCTCCCCCAAACACCAGAAAGTGTTTTTGTGTTTCTTGCTCAGTGCCTCTGAGCATGTCTAGTAGCATGCACCACGAAGGACACGAAGGGAATCAGGCAATGGTTTTTGATGGTAAAACTCTCCCATGGTTCGGGAAGGGGGAGTTGCTCAGATGTGGTTATCAGGTGACGGTGAGGGGAGCGAGGGCTGCTTACTTGAAAAGGCTCATTTGTAGTCTTGTTCAGATGAACACTGCAGGAAGCTTGATTGTTTAGCTGTTTCATTACGGAAGGAATGAGGAAAACAAAATGATTCATTGGAATACAGGTGCTGGGAGAGAAGGGAGCTCCTACCTTCCGTTGTCCCTGAAGCCTCTTCTCTTTGCAGCACGGTCTTAGTGCCTGGCATGGTTTCTACAGAGGAGCAGTGTGTGTCTGCAACCTTCGAGCGTCCCTCTGGTTTCTAACGTTTTCCTTGTGTGTGTCACATGGTGGAAAACCACCAAGCTAATGTCTCTTGGGGCCATGACAGCCTCCTGGGTAAAATCGTCATTCTCC
This sequence comes from Taxidea taxus jeffersonii, assembly GCA_003697995.1. Taxonomy (NCBI): domain Eukaryota; kingdom Metazoa; phylum Chordata; class Mammalia; order Carnivora; family Mustelidae; genus Taxidea; species Taxidea taxus. The sequence goes on from RCUC01166227.1 coordinate 33,575, forward strand.
CTATTACGTCAGCAACAGTTTTCTGGTGGACTTCACCTTACTGGAGCACCTACGCTTGCTTTGATTGGAATTGCCTTTTGAATTTATGCAGGTTTTCCCCAATAAAAAGAAACTTAAGTGTACCCAGCCGGTTACATATTAGTGACGTTAGGTTGGATGGATCCGGTCTACCTGAAAGGGCTTACAGCTTCTAAAATGTTTTCTTTAAAGCAGAAAGATATCCTCATACTAATCAAAACTGTTCATGGTTTTTCCATGTTTTTAGGCAGGGAAAAGATAGCTTTAGTGTAACTGTACAGTCTTGCTTGCTTGGTTGAGTTCTGGCTTATGCCTTTTGTCCCTGCATAATTCTTTTTTTTTTTTCTAAAGATTTTATTTATTTATTTGACAGAGAGAGATGACAAGGAGGCAGAGAGGTAGGCAGAGAGAGAGGGAGAAGCAGGCTCCCTGCTGAGCAGAGAGCCCGATGTGGGGCTCGATCCCAAGACCCTGAGATCATGACCTGAGCTGAAGGCAGAGGCTTAACCCATTGAGCCACCCAGGTGCACCACCCTGCATAATTCTTAAAAGGGACCCTGCCATGTTCAGACGATATATTCTGTGGCTACCTTTTGTAAAATGTGTCATTCTGGGAACCCTGTGACAGTAATAGCAGAATTAACTTGCATCTGGAAGCTCTAGTCTTGCTGTGGTCTGTTACCTGCTTGTGCTTTTCAGCGAGCTGTTCAGCTTCCTGAATGCTTTTATCGTGTGCTCCTGTCCTCTAGTTAGGTTTTTAAACTGAAATTGGAGAAAATGTCTGTGTTTGCATTTGTCTGGAGAGACGATTCAGGGTTTTCTGTTTTTTTGTTTTCTTTCGTGAAGTTGTCTGGGATACAACAACAAGAAAAAAAAATCACCTGCAAACGGACAAATAATTTAATGTACTAAAGTAATTCTTTCTTAAAGCTTGTTTCCTGGGTGCCTAGGTGGCTCAGTCGGTTAAATGTCTGCCCTCAGCTCGGTCATGATCTCAGGGCGCTGAGATCGAGTCCCGTGTAGGGCTGGCTCCCTGCTCCTTGGGGAGTCTGCTTGTCCCTCTGCCCTTCCCCTCCGCTCCTGCTCATTCTCTCCCTATCTCTTGGTCTCTCTTTTGCAGAAATAAAGAAATAAAATCTTTAAAAAATAAAGTTTATTTCCTGTGTTGTTTTTCTTTGCTTTCCATTAAAAGAGGACCGTAAACAGGCTGCATGTTACCCTGTGTGGTGTCATCCCACCTTACAGGTTTATAAATCCTCATTCTTTCTTATACTTTGGTCGTCCTTTGAATTAAAATGGCACACATACCACTTGGTAGCTCATAATTTAGTATCTGGAGCATATTTAAAAGAACTTCTGTTCAACACAGTCAGAGTCACTTGTAAGCTGTTAGGAAATCACATATTCTCTCCTTAATTTCCTTCTCTTTCCAGGAATTCAGTGGTTATGTCCAACAAGTGAACTACGCGATGGCGAGAATAAAAGCCGCCATGCCAAGGGTCTACGAGCTCGCGGCTGGAGGCACCGCCGTGGGCACCGGCTTGAATACTAGAATCGGCTTTGCAGAGAAGGTGGCGGCCAAAGTGGCTGCGCTCACAGGTCAGTGGGAATATGAATTCCGACTCGTCCTGGTTACACTGCACTGGTCTATATTTTCTAGGTGTTTCTGCTTTGAATTCTTGGGACTTTAAAGCTAAAAAATAATATTTTCCCATCAAACGTGTTTTATGTCTGTTTCAGAAGTTGCAGTATTAACCCTTCCACCTTTCACGTTTCCCATCTGTGATTCATACGATGTGCAGTTAAATCCGCCACTGCTGGCTTGTTCACTGTCACGGTGATACTCAGTCATTTTCCCTTTAGAGCTGTTTCAGATAGCCTTTTCAAAGCAGGCAAAATCAGCAGATGGGTGAGACACGGTCCTTTCAATGGTAGATATGTTGAGATACTGACAGGCTTAGTTTCTTTTTCCCCTGTATCACACTGGGATATTTCTCTGAGTTAATGACCTTTTTGAATCTTGTTTTTCCTTTAGTAGAGAGAGTACTGTGTTCTTGATAATAACTGTCATTACAGCCGAGTTGTCATCTCCAGAAAACTCTTCTGGAGAGACAGATGTTACTGGCGGAAAGGGCAGACATAATTAGATGGTCTCTAGTAGAGATTGGTTTTCCTGTCAAGTTTTAATCAAGAAGAACTATATTGTAGGGATTAGAATATGTGATCTTTAAAATTTTGAACACCGGCGGCAGTGAGTGGAAATGTCTAACTCCTTTTGGGCCCCTGCCGTCTCGAGGTCTGTGGGGTCCCGGCTGAAGAAGGCACTAGGACAGCCTAAGAAGGGAAACAATTGTACTAGTAAAGGAGCGTGGAATAAAGTGAACTTTAGCTCCTTTTCCTCCTTACTCAGAAGTAGGCATCATACATGTGTTTGCAGAAGAACTGTGTTTTTCTTTCAGTGCATTTCTTTTATTGTCCTTGTTTCTTTATTCTTTAAACATGCTAGTATCTCCAGATTCTTCTGCTGGTTCAAGACTTAAACCTAGACAAAGCTTGAATCAGAAGATAAGCACTTTTTTCTTGAAGTAAAATTTTTCTTCTGTGTTTGCTTTTCGTGTCCTGGAACTTTCTCTTTAACTTGCGGATATTAGGAAAAAAAACATGTAATTCTACCTGCTAACTCTTAGAGTTTTTTATTTTTCTTCAGGCTTGCCTTTTGTCACAGCTCCAAATAAATTTGAAGCTCTGGCCGCGCACGATGCTTTGGTTGAACTCAGCGGAGCCATGAACACCAGCGCCTGCAGCCTGATGAAGATCGCCAACGATATTCGCTTTCTGGGTTCTGGTCCCCGCTCAGGTCTGGGAGAGCTGATCTTGCCTGAAAATGAACCAGGAAGCAGTATCATGCCAGGTAATGACATAGCTGGTAAATCTGAGCACCGCAGCTGGACAAGAACCTGGGCATCCTGAGCACGTCTCCGTGTGTTGAGCGAGTTTGATCCCAAACACAGTTAGGGACGTGTGTCGCACACTCGTTTCAGAATGTCTGCGGGCCCCCCCCCCGTGATCCGAGTTGGGAACACCAGCCAGCCATACAGGAAGAGAGAATGAGTTAGCACATGTAGTTTGGTTCCTACATGAGCGAATGTGTAAGTTCCATCTTTCGTAATCCAAAGCCAGAAGAACTCTGAAACCAGCTGTTAAAGTGATCAGCATGGGTTGGAATAGAAACAAATTTCTTCCCACTGCCCGTTAGTTCATTTTTTGCTTTGGGTTTTGGCCTGTCAGATAAGGGAGTGACACAGGCACTAGCGAGTCATTTGACAGTCTCCCGTGACAGTCAGTGAGTCCCGTGGGGACGTGTGGGTAGCCTTGTTAGATGAATGTGGTGGGTGAACAGTGATACTGGAGTGACACTAATGAGTGGACTTCAGGTGGGAGGCACGTCTCGTAAGCAGGCTGAGGGATTCTGCCCCTTAACCACTTCACTGGTGACTGAGGGCGAAGGCAAGCGTACGAGCGGCTCACGTCAGTGGAAAAGGAAACAGCAGCACGCCGGGTGACAGGATCAAGGTTCATATGGAAAGTCCTCTGTAGGTTCAACTAAAACTGACAAGGTGACTTTTAATAGTGAGGAAGAAAGGCCTGACTGTAGGTTCTTTGAGATCTATGCATGTGTATAGAACGAGGAGAGATCGGGTTTTAGAATAGTTCACATGGAAAAATGATGTGAGTTTAGTTGACAGCAAATTCGGTGTTTGCCTAGAAAAGAGAAGCCCAGATTCACAGATAAGGAAAAAACCTTTCCAGTGTGTTGCCTTGTACTGGTCAGAGGAATCTGCGGTGTCTGGTTCAGACTTGAGCTCGTCAGAGGGGTGCTCCCAGGGTGATGGGGCTCTGGAGACTTAGGGCGAGTAGGAGAAGTTCTGCTTCATGTCTGCTTCCTCTGAGAAGTCTCCCGAATGTCAGCCCGGTGCTTATTTTATGAGTGTTCCCGTTGCAGCCCGCTTCTCTGTGGTTACCCTTCATGTGCTGTAGTTGCCAGCTCTCTCCCCCTGGCCTCCAGGTTCTGCAGGCCAGGGGCTACATCCCTCCCCGTGGGGTGTTCAGTGCCTGGCTCCAGTGTTCAACAGTGAAAGAAAATGGGGAAATGTGGAAATGGGGAGGGCCGCATTTCCGGTGCGGGTGCGGGGGCTCGTTACTCAGGAGCCACTGAGTGAATGGGTCGTGGTTTGGGGCAACCCATCCCTCTCCCTTGCTTGGTTTCATTGTATCAGCCCTGATGATGGGGGACTTGCTTTATTTAACGAAGTTAGATTTCCTCCTTTTCTTGATCAGTTGACATGGTACATAATCTTAACTGGCACTCGACACCATGAGCACGTTTGATGTGGGATCTTTCCTTGGTGGCTCTTTTGAAGGCAAGGTGAACCCTACCCAGTGTGAGGCGCTGACCATGGTTGCCGCCCAGGTCATGGGGAATCACGTCGCCGTCACAGTCGGAGGCAGCAATGGACATTTTGAGTTGAATGTTTTCAAGCCAATGATGGTAAGTTTGAAGTTCAGTTTTTAATGTTTTTTGACTGAAGGCTAATTGTCTTGTGTTTTCTTTCATAAAGTTTTCTAGAGATTGCACGTTAGATACTGGGATGATGTAAGTAGCAATTGGAAGTCAAGCATTTGTTAGTATTAGAAGATTGAGCCTGGATATTTAATTAGGTGACTTTTAGCTCAAGCGATTTGATGGTTTGCTTTGTTTAATAAGAAGAAAAGTCTGGAAATAGGGTGTGGGTTTCTTCCTTGTCCCTCAGTGACAAGTCTCCCAGTGGGGGAGATGCCAGTGGCTAGAAATAAGTCAAGTCTCCTTGAGCCATCCCTCAACCCTGTCTCCTGCTCACATTGCTGCTGCTTCCCTCAAATTCCGACGTCTTAGAAGGATAACCCACAGTCACTCTGAGGCAAATTCACTGCTCCTGGTTCCTGCCCCCGACCGGTCCTTGGGTTATTCTCCTGGTCATTTGGAACTCCCGCAGGCCTGTAGACTTGGTGACATCTGACCTTGGCCTTGAAACTCTTCTCCTTTGCTTCCTCAGCACCCTCCTCCCATGCTCTTCCCGGTCCCTCTCTGGCTTTCCTTCATCGGTTTTCCCTATTCCACATACCTGGAAAACATTTGTGTATCTAAAATCTGTGCTTTACCTTCCTCTTCATGAAGATGCAGCAGGGCGCCTCATCTTTATCTTTCATCTGCTTTCCTCAGTGTCAGATAATAAAACCGCCATCCTTTGGAGTGCTTTATTTGTGTAAAGTGTTACATATAAAATATATCGGAAGCCTGTTACCAGTTTGTATCTGGTATAAAGTCTGGTTTTGATTTGATAAAGACAGGCAAATGACAAATATTAAGAATATTTATTCAATGCATTTGTCAAATCTATATCAGGCACTATATTGGGTACTAGTGATAGAACAATAAGCAAGACATATTTTTTGCCCTCACGGAATGTACAATCTCATGAAAAATACAAGCCAAGCCAAAGCAGAACTCAGACATCTAAGCTTTTGCTTGCATGTCAGATTCTAAACAGGAAATACCAGCTGTCTGGCAATGTAGATGTACAACATGTCTTGCTAATCTTTATTTAAAAAAAATATATATATATATTTTGTCTTTTACAGAAAACCCATCAAGGTAATCAACATTTGCCTTATATATTTTTTTAAGATTTTCTTTCTTTGAGATAGAGGGTGAGCGAGAGAGAGAGAGAGCATGAGTAGGGGATCGAGTAGAGGGAGAACCTGATGCAGAGCTCAATCGCAGGACTTTGGGATCATGACCTGATCCAAAGGCAGATGCTTCACCGACTGAGCTACCCAGGCACCCCAACATTTGCCCTATATTAAAATCATTAGTGCCAAATCAAACCTTGAAGTTCTGAGCATTCTACTGGAGTCCGTTTTGGGGACTGTACTTTTCAGACCCAAAAGAGGGTAGGATGTGGATTTATCTTTATACGTATTGGAAATGTTACAAAAAAGGAAAAGAAAACTTTAAAGCAAACTAACTGATTTCATGTTCATTTTGAATACTGTGTGAAAGTTTAAAGGGTCTGGGGAATATTTGTTTTGTTAAGCATTAATAACATGATGGCCATTAAGACCTGGGAAGCCCTCTCTGCACTGACTGCCTCAAACAGGCTGAACTTTCTAACCTCTGCATCTTTACTTCTCTTCCAGAAGATTCTTTTTCCATCTCTGGTTATCTAGGTCCCTTCCATCAAATAGGACTTCACCGATTCCTGCAACTGAATTAATTTCTCTTCGTGCTAACATGTCATGCCAGTCAGCGTCCTTTCACACTACAGGTCTCTTGGGTTCTAGTTGTTTGTGTTTATGGCTTTTACATCTTTGAGATTTCCGTGTCCTCAAAGGTTCATAATTTCTTTCACATTTGTTTCTGCGGGCGTGGTGCTTTACAGATCGCAGGAATGCTCCATGTTTATTACATTACATATTCATTTAGGAACCGGCACATAATACATATTATTGGACACAAAAGTTAGGCTCAGTAAACCCCTCTGTTTCTCTCTGTCTCCCTCTCCCCTTCACCCCTCCTATCCCAGATCAAAAATGTCTTACACTCAGCCCGGCTGCTGGGGGACGCGGCTGTTTCCTTCACTGAAAACTGCGTCGTGGGAATCCAGGCCAACACGGAGAGGATCAACAAGCTGATGAATGAGTCTCTAATGTTGGTGACAGCTCTCAATCCTCACATAGGTAAGGTTTAAGGAATTATGGCCATTTTCGACTACAAAATTAAAAAGCTAAAATATTTTTAAGAGATTGTTGGATCAAGGTGGACAGTAAATTCCTTTTGGGCTTTGTTTAGTAAAATCTCACAAAATATTTGAAACCGTGTTGAAAGACACTGTTTACATATTAATACGCTGTCAGTGAAGTCTCACTTCATTTGAAATGTGCTAAACTCAGCAGTTCAAACTTACACAAATCTTAGTGGTATCGTGAGGCTGAACATTCTGTGCATTCTACCTGGGAAAGCTCTCCTCACTGGGTAGCGTCACTAGGTGGCACTGGCCAATTAGCAGTGTGGGATGAACTCCTTTTTCTGCCTTCTCTAGCTGCTCTACTACACTTCGGTTTTGTTCTTTGATTCAGTTCAGAAATGGGGAGTTACCAATAAGAACAGAAGGAAAAGGCTAGTATTCATTGCTTGTAGGGAAAGGAGGGAAATGTAAATAACTATATTTAAAACCATGACTCTTACATTGCAAGCCTTTTCCAGAATTTTAAATATTTTATTGTGTAAATTCAAACCTACCTGCTTGGACTGTGGACTGACCAGAGTGATCCTCACTCGCTGCATTGTTATGGTGCCTTGAAAGCCTTTTCCCACCTTCTTACTGATGAGCTGAGGTTGTTAACATATTCTTCGACTTTCTATTTTATGCTAAGTTATGATACAGTCATTGGCACGATGTGGTTGCTGTTTAAAATACTCTTCTATAATGCTGAACTTTCAAGGCAGATTTTCTATTATTGGCTTCACATCAAGCCGTAATTTCTGTTTTATAAAGTTAGTGCTCACTTGACTGTTTCAAATATTTATAGGATACATATATGCATATATCATATATGTATGTAGCTGTGACATGCAACATAGCCTGTTCTGAGGTGTAGAATTGAGATTGGTAGTAATATTTTGATCCTTTAAAAATGATTGTACGTTTGCATTCAATCAGAGAGCTACACAGGGGAACCCAAAGGCTTATGTGAGAAACGTTCTCTCACATCTGTACTTCAGAACACTTAAGTTACAAGTGCTCCTAATGCCAAGTGATTGATTCGTCTTTCTTGGAATCAGATTTCTGTGAGCTAAAGGCCGTACAAGGATAAATGGGCGAGCCATACCTTGCTGCTACAGCCTGAGCCTTGGAGCTGCTTGTCCCGGGTTCTCTGTGCACTCGTGGGGCAGGCTGGCTCGTAATGGGGGCTTGTGGGACCCAAAGAGTAGAGCTGAACTGTCAGCGTTAAGATGAGACTCTGACGTCCTCAGTGTAAGGGTACACAATACCTAATAGTGACCCTGATCATCGATGAAAATTCTTTCTCAAAGTCACTCTAAACAGTAAATGCCCTTTTCAGCAAGCTTAGCCCTTGCCAGTTCCGGGGAGAGCTGAAATTGCCCATAATTTATTTCGCAGACGCCAATGACACGTCGTGTCTTGACTGCTTGACGATTGTGTTGCCTCAAGGCTTTTGTCCCTTTGACCAGAGTCCTCTGATCTGGGGGTATTTGGGGTTTTTTTCCTCCTTTGTTAGTTTCATTTTTGTTCTTTTTTTTTTTTTCTTTAAGATTTTATTTATTTGAGAGAGAGATCAGCAGAGGGGAGGGGCAGAGGGAGGCGGAGAAGCAGGGGGTCCTAACCTGAGCCAAACGCAGCCACTTAACTGACTGAGCCAGCGAGGCACTCTTTTATGTTCTTTCTTGCTCTCGCCTTCCGACCTTTTTTCAATTGTGTTAAGACAACTTGCAAAGCTGTCCCTACCCCTACCTTTGTTAATTCCCGAGGCAAATATCTGAGGCGAACAGATATGTTTGGTATGAGAATAGATCTCTGCTAACACTTGCCCCCCCCCCCCCGTGTCCTTGGGGTGTTGGGAAGAGGTCAGGGTACTGACAGGTGCTGTCGGAAGCAGCTGGCAGGTGCGTCCCTCCCCAGCCCCCCTCCTTGTCCCCTCAGAGCCAGTCCCCACAGCTCCCACGCAGGGATGCTGTCTGCTGGGGTCACTGCAACATTTAGCTGGTTATGCTTTTGTAGAATCGTCGCTTCCAGTTAAACATGTTTCTGAAAAAAAACACATATGTCTACTAATCGGAAGTACGTTTTCATGTCTTGGTGCTGTATTGTAAGTTTTTGTTCTTCCCCCTGTGAAGATAGGAGTTTTTCTCAGTGTAGTATTGAGATTGGCTAATAATGTCTTTGATCCTTTAAAAATTATTGTACATTAGCATTTAGCCAGAGAGCTACACAGGGGAACCCAAAGACGGTTAAAGTGGCCAACTGCCCATAGAAACAAATCTGTTATAGAAAGTGAGATATGTTTAAGTCTGTCTCACTTATGAAAATGAAAGTGTTTAGGCTGTATCAGAAGTCACAGCTCTGAGGATAATCACTGTTAATTTTTTTTTTTAAGATTTTATTTATTTAGCACAAACTGGGGCAGAGGCAGACGGGGAAAGAGAATTTTTTTTTATTTAAGATTTTGTTTATTTTTTTGACAGAGATCACAAGTAGGCAGAGAGGCAAGCAGAGAGGGGGGGAAGCAGGCTCCCCACTGAGCAGAGAGCCCGATTCGGGGCTCGATCCCAAGACCCTGAGACCATGACCTGAGCCGAAGGCAGAGGCTTTAACCCACTGAGCCATCCAGGCGCCCCAAGAGAGAGAATCTTAAGCAGACTCCATGCTGAATGTAGAGCCATCAAGGAGCTCAATCTCATGACTGAGATCATGACCTGAGCTGAAATCAAGATTTGGAGGCTTAACCGACTGAGTCATCCAGGTGCCCCCATTAAATATTTTTAAGATTAAAAATGTTACTTAAGAGATCAGTTGAGTAAATGATTACCTTTGGCTTTAGAAAACCAGATTTCACTACGAACTCCTACATTGCCTTTTTAATTTTTTTCTTCAGGATATGACAAGGCGGCAAAGATTGCGAAGACAGCGCACAAAAACGGATCGACCTTAAAGGCGACTGCTATTGAACTTGGCTTTCTCACCTCAGAGCAGTTTGATGAGTGGGTGAAACCTAAGGACATGCTGGGTCCAAAGTGATTTAATAAATTTATAATAAAAAATAATTATGTTCAATAAAAGAAATGAAAAAGACTCCTTATTGTTCTTAAACAGAAATGGATGAACGTGCAAGGAAATGGCTCCTGAACTTGAATGTCTCTAGCAGAACATACATAAAACCCCAGGATGTGCTGGGTCCAAAAGTGAATTTGAAAAGTGTAAAATGAAGTGATACATTATACATTTATATAATTTAGTATAAAGGAAAAACAGACTCATTTTTCTTTTGTTAATTGACTGTATTATAGTCAAATCTCATTTCTGTGTATGTGTGTTTATTCATATCTTTTATAAAAGGGCCATACCAATTTTTAAAGAGTTTTAATTTTGTTGCCTGGTGCTGTTTTCAATTCCCCTTTAATGAAAAGGTACTTCTTACCTCGTTCCTTATATACTTAGACATTTTTCTTTCCCCATGGTTTCTGGGCATAAGCTAACTGAGCATTTGCCCTGCAGCACGGGTGTGTGCATGTGCATACGTCTCTCTGTTAGGAAGTAGGGCAGGTGTAAAAATTGGGCAGACATGCTCCATGCCGATCACACACACACACACACACACACACACACACACACACACATACGTCTCTCTGTTAGGAAGTAGGGCAGGTGTAAAAATTGGGCAGACATGTTCCATGTGCCGATCACACACACACACACACACACACACACACACACACAAACACACACACACCCCCCTCCTGACCTTAGATCAGTTATCAGTGGAGCACTGCCGACTGTGGGTCAGGAATTCGAGGATGTGCGTTAGAGAAGACCAGGGTGTGGGCCCGATGGGCAGTCTTGTCCATCATCTCTGTGCATCGTGCCAGGATTTTTCAGCAGAGATTCACTTATCCTTGGGAAATTGGCCATCCACACCCATTCCCTGCGGTGTTTGGAAGGCAGCGTAATTGAGAGTTTTAGAACCTTCGTGATGGAATTATGTTCTAACCAATCTCTAAAGCCCGAGAGAGCACTCTTCTTTTCTTTTTTCATAAAAGGGATTTCCCAGCTTCTTTATGGAACTGTGGAACCTATAGGATCTACTTGCCACCCCACCAGTAAGTGGTTTAGCCAGTGTTCTTCATGGTGGTGGTGATATGATGTTGGCCCAGTTTGCTTTAAAACAAAGCATGCGTTCTCCTTAGTCTATTTTGTTTCAAAAAAGTTTTGTTTTTGGAAAAAAATCATAAAATCAATTCAATGGCTTAGCAGTGCCTAGTAATCAACATCCCAGCTGGCAACTGTCATGTTGTGGGACTCGGTGACGTGGATGGTTTGTCCAGGCAGGCGTCCTCTGTCTAAATAGGCCATGGTGTGAGGGCTCAGCTCGAGACGTCAGCAGTTACGTAACAGAGATAACAGCAGATTGAGTTCCCAGCCTCAAACTCTTTGCGCAGCTCCTCCCTCTGTCCTGGCGTGATATGAGCCATCAGAGAATCCTGTGAGCTGACAGTGGTCTCTGCGATGTTTCTGAAGGAAAACTCTGCTCTATGATATAATCCAATATAAGGGTTTTAGGGTTCCCTGGTGAGGGTTTGTACTGGAAGTCAACCTCAGTGTTGTTTTGTTTTGTTTTTTTTGTTTTTTAAAGGTTTTATTTGTTTATTTGAGAGACAGACAGGGAGGGAAAGCACAGAAGGAGGATGAGAGGGAGAAGCAAACTCCCAGCTGAGCAGAGAGCCTGACCCAGGGCTTGATTCCAGGACCCTGAGGTCATGACCTGAGCTGAAGGCAGAGGCTTAACAGACTGAGCCACCCAGGCTCTCCAACCTCAGTGTTTTTACACTGGGGCCATTTTGTACCCATGGCTTTGCATGCTTTGCACATGGCTCTCTAGGCTTTGCAATATCTAGAGACATTTTTGGTTAAAATGTCAGGTAAATATGTTTAAAATGGACCCAAAAACAATCCATGGATTATGAAGGTGTCGTGACTATGAACAAACATGTAGAATGACAAGGGGTTTTCTTGAGCAAACTAGTTTCAGAGGAGGAAAGCCATGGGATTTATAAGCTGATCAGTCTGGAACTACCACCAGCTTGACACACAGAAGCGTCAGAGAAATTCACAGTAAGTCACAAGCGACATTGGCTCATATAACTGTTTAATTTGGTTGACAGAAAAAATGTATTCACAGAAACTTACAAGACTATTTCATACCCACACGTTTAACGACCATGTCCTTGACTATAGTTGTGTTATGCCTCTTTCATTTCCTCTTTAATTGTCCTTTTGATTTATAACTATGGCAACAAGAAATCTAGGAGATACACAAATTCAGTATATTTTGTAAGCTTAAAACTGGTAACCAAGAATGAATTTGTTTCGGGGGGATTAAGAGGTACAAACTCCCAGTTATAAGTAAGTCATGGGAATGCAGGATACAACATAGGGAATGTTTTAATACAGCAATAAAGCACTATTTTAATAACTTTGCATGGAGACAGCCGGTAACTAGACTTGTGTGGAGCATTTTGTAATGTATAAAAATACCTAATCATGCTGTATACCTGAAACGAACAGGATATTACAAGTCAATTATACTTCGATAGTTTTTTTAAAAGTTTGGAACAGAAGCTCTTAACTGCATGGAGTGTCATAGGAAGGGATTTCTTACAGCAAAGTTACTAAATTTGCATTCAGTAACTGGCTTCGGTAAGTGATCTAGAGTAGCTTCTACCTGCAATTTGTGTGAGGACAAAGAAGCTGCTGATTATTTTCTGCCTTGTGTGATGTCAACAGGCAGAGCGCTGAGATCATGCAACACTGTGTCAAGCTAGACAGCTGAGGCCGCCATGTTGGCATCTTCTGATGGTCCTGGAGACGCCCACCGACACTACCCTTCACTTCGAGGTTCTACCCTGGAGACTGACTACAGGCACCCAGCTACAGACCAGGATGCTAAGGTGAGCACCAAAAGAGCTCATCCCATCCCATCTGCTGTCTTAGTATCAAGCATATCCACTCGTAAGTCTCTGGAACGGGAAGCCTTCCATCCCCGGGACTGAAGGGGAGGCGAGAATAGTGGTTTCCTCTACCAAACATTACACTCTAACAGAGGAGCCTTCTCCTTAAGAATCTGCGGTCAAGACTGTTCATTTTGCTTCCGTCTGGTGAGGGAGGAATGCACAATTTGTGATGAGAGCGGCACGTTTGCGTCAGTAACTCGGGACTAGCCTGCACATCAGATGTTTGGGCAGAGGTGAGATGCGAAGCTGGAGAATGGCCCAGCGAGACGCAGAAAGCAAATGAGAGGTAAGCACCGAAGGGGAGAGACATGGCTGTGGAGGGCAACTGGAGTGGCTCATGCTCTAGACACTTGGAGAGAAAGCACGTAGATCCAGTGGAGTCCAGTTCCATCTCTGCTGCCTCCCAATTAGCTCTCTGGCCACAACTTGATGCCTATAAACCCATTTCCTTATCCGTAAAACGGAAGTCTTGATACATACGTATAAACTCGTGCCTATATTTGAAGCACCCAACACAATGCCCACCCCAGTTCGTGTCTCCATTTCATTCCCCAAAGACAACAGGCAAAATTGCCAAACACTGAGCAGATTTTTAAAAGGATGAGACTGAGATGAAATCAGACTTGGCCATTCTTTCCTTCGAGAGTGTTCAGCTATGTAATTTCTCATCTAAGCAGGAGCACTCTGTAGAACTAAAGGAGGCAATAAAATAACAATGTTTGAAATGTTTATGCACCAAAAAATTGTTTTTATCATATTGGTGGACCTATCAGTAGGTGCTACTCATAGGCTAATTTCAAAAATAGAATTCTCTCCAAAGTAATAAAAACACATACGTATGTGTGTACATTAAAAAGCAAAATTTTTAAAGGTTCTACTGGTTGAACTTTAAACATTCCAGAAGCAGTAACCCTTGGTACCTATTCATATAGCTTGGTCAGTTCCTTATTATCCTTCTCTAATAAAATGTCATTTATGTTTTTTTAAAGAATGTATTTTTTTCCAATAGGGTCTTATTATTTTCAGTTTTTGTATAAAATTGTCTGTAATCTTTACAAATTGCATTAACAGTTAATAACTGAAATTCTGACATTTTCAATTTGCTCTTCTTTGTAGACTATAATATTTTTAATTGAGCAATTAGTCTCTCTGTATAGAGCTGCTGATACACCCGATAAGCTCAGAGCAGATTCTTTTAAATGGAGGATTCTTGCAGTACTATTTTTCCATCTTGACATGTGTAAATATCAACTCAGTATTCTCTTTTCGCTTCCATTCAGACTAACGGTAATAAGGGTTTTTTTTTTTTAATTTTTCAAATTTGAGTGTAGCTGACACACAATGTGCCACTAGTTTCAGGTGTATAATAGTGATTCAATATCTCTCTACGTTATGCTGTGCTCACCACAAGGGCAGCTGCCTTCTGTCACCAACGCCGTTACAATACCGTCCACAGTATTCCCTGTGCTGTGCCTCTGTCCCCGTGACTTACTCCCTCCATAACTGGAAACCTGTGCCTTCCACTCCCGTTCACCCACTGTGCCCATCCCCCACTCCTCTTCCCACTGGCAACCACCAGTTTGTTCTCTGTAAGTCTGATTCTGCTTTTGTTTGTTTGTTTGTTTATTCCTTTGTTTTGCTTTTTGGACTCCACGTATGAGTGACATCATATGGTCTTTGTCTTTCTCAGTCTGACTTACCACACTCAGCATCTAAGCTTTTACACCGAGAAAGACAAATTCTTACTTATGATTTTTTTTTGCCAAGTTTAGATGCTGTGAAATTGTAGGATGTCTCCATTAATCCTATTCCAAAATGAAATATTAATTTACACAATTATAAGTGGGAATTTCATACAAAGAGTTTTCTCAAAAGTTGAGACATTCCCAATGAAATCATGCATTGTTGGAGCTCTCATCATGGAATTTGTTTAGTTCTCTTGTTTTTGTTGGAGCAAATTCCGATGTCTTACCGTTTGTGAGCTTTGTTTTCAATCACTGCAATTCAAATTAAGAGGCTGTAATAAAAAGTTGCTGGTGCTCCTTTCATTCAGTATCTTAATCAAAAACCTCCAACTGTATTAGTTTCCCATGGCTACCGTGATGAATCACTGTGCATTTAGTTCTGGTTGCCCCAAGTCTGAAGTCTATCTTACTGCCAAAGTCAGCGTCTCTATGGCCGCACCCCTCCTGGGACTCCTAGAGAGAATCTCTTCTTGCCTCTCAGCCTCTGGTGGTTGCCAACAATCGTTGGCCTCTGGCCATATCACCGCATTCTCTGAACCCATGCTCACATGGCTTCCTCTTCTGCCTGCGACAAATTTTCATTTCTCTAAGAATCGAGGTACATGTGTCTGCCTTTAGGATCCACTTGGCTAATCCAAGACAAGCTGACCATCCGGAGATCCTTTACTAAATCACGTCTGTGAAGTCCTGTTTTATGATATGAAGTAACATTCAAAGGATCTAGAAAGTAGGACCTGGACCTTCTTGGCAGCCATTATTTCTCACACTACACCAAATAGAGAACAGAATGCAATTACAGTGTGGAAGGTTCATTTACAAAAACCTCAGTTCTACTATAGCGCACTTAGGATGATTTATAAAGTCGTGCCTCAAAAGCTGGAGGAAGTGTGTGCCCCACCAGCTGAAATTGTTTTCAACATGAGCTTCATCACATAAGGTTTTGAGGAAATAAAGATGTAACATTTGTATATTTTTATGTCTTCTAGATCAATTGGGAGACTATCACAGCTTACGTGTTTAGCCCACACCCAGTTCCAAGAACACTCTTGCTCCACAGGTTGAGAACAATCTAGTGAAATCATTGTTTTTACCACCACACTGTGTTCCATGAAAATAAGTATCTATATTGCTAAAAGATCAAAAAATTTTTATTCTCAGTGTTGAACTTTTTTTTTTAAAGATTTTATGTGTTTATTTGAGAGAGAGTTAGAGGAAGGGAAAGGGGGAGAGGAGAGACTTTCAAGCAGACAGTGTGCTGACCAAGGAGCCTCACACAGGACTTGATCCCAACACCCTGAGATGATGACCTGAGCCAAAACCAGGAGTCGGAAGCTCAACTGAATGAGCCAACCAGGCGCCCCTCAATGTTGAAGTTTTTAATAGCATTTACAATAAGATTCATGATACTCTTTCACCTCTAACACCCCAACAAAAATAGCCTCCAGTCATTATTGGAGATCATGGATTCCTGTTTGGGACACGGTGACTGATACAAAGATGGCACCATGTAACTCTGGTGAATGAACCCAACCTTGTGGCTTCACTTCTTTTTAAAGACTTTATTTTTGTTTGAGTCGTTTTAGGTTCACAGCAACATTGAGAGGAAAGTACAGATAGTCTCCATTTACCCCCACGTCTACCCATGCACAGCTTCCCCCAGTATCACTATGCCATACCAGACGGTACGTCTGTGCCAGTGATGACCCTACACTGGCACATCATTGTCACCCAGAGTCCATGGTTTACATGAGGGTTCCCTCCTGGTGTTGCACATACCGTGGGTCTGGACAACCGCACAGTGTTGGGGCTTCTCTTCTGCTGTGCACACAAGAAAACCTGCAAGCCAAAACAAATGAAGTCTGCTTCGTAGGATGCTCATGGAAGATAAATGAAAAAGCCGTGCTTCGCAAAGTGAGACATAAGGACACTTCCTGCAGCAGCGTATTTCAAGTTGTCATCCTTGAGCACTGTCTCTTGGAGTAACCGTTAACTTCTGGAATAGGTGCCCAAGCTTCTTCAGTAGACTTGTGCCTTGCGGTTTTCACATGGTCAGTGATATCCTAAAGAGGGATGTAAATTTGGACAAATATTTTTATCAATGGCATGTTTATCTGTAACTTCCGGGCACTTGGGTGGCACAGTCAGTGAATTGTCCAACTCTTGATTTCAGTTTGGGTCTTGATCTCAGGGTCATGAGTTCAAGCACCATACAGGGCTCCATGCTTGGCATGGAGCCTGCTTTAAAAAAGAGAAAAGAAAGAGAGCTTTTTTGGAGTTTATTACTTCTGATGAGACTTCTTAAAATATTTTAAAAAATACTTACCTAATAATAAAATAAATAAATAAGTAATTGTAGATTTACGGTGTACACTTTGGAAAAGAGTGAAGAGATTCCTCAAAAAATTAAAAATAGAACTAACCTATGACCCTGCAATTGTACTACTGGGTATTTACCCCAAAGATACAGATGTAGTGAAAAGAAGGGCCATCTGTACCCCAATGTTCAGAGCAGCAACGGCCACAGTCGCCAAACTGTGGAAAGAGCCAAGATGCCCTTCAATGGACGAATGGATAAAGAAGATGTGGTCCATAAATACAATGGAGTATTATGCCTCCATCAGAAAGGATGAATACCCAACTTTTGTATCAACATGGGTAGGACTGGAAGAGATCATGCTGAGTGAAATAAGTCAAACAAAGAGAGTCAATTATCAGGGCACATGGGTGGCTCAGTGGGTTAAGCCTCTGCCTTCACCTCAGGTCATGATCTCAGGGTCCTGAGATCAAGCCCTGCATCGGGCTCTCTGCTCAACGGGGAGCCTGCTTCCTCCTCTCTTTCTGCCTACCTGTGATCTCTCTCTCTCTATGAAATAAATAAAATCTTTTTTAAAAAAAGAGAGTCAATTATCATATGGTTTTGCTTATTTGTGGAGCATAAGGAATAACACGGAGGACATGGGGAGAAGGAAATGAAAAGTGAATTGGGGGAAATTGGAGGGGGAGATGAACCATGAGAGACTGTGGACGCTGAGGAACAAACAGGGTTTTGGAGGGGTGGGGTGGGGGGTTGGGTGAGCCTGGTAGTAGGTATTAAGGAGGGTGCGTATTGCATGGAGCACTGGGTGTGGTGCCTTAACAATCTTGGAACACTGAAAAGATAAATTAAAAAAAAGATTTATGGTGTACAATAAATAGCAAAACCGTTGAGGCAAGAGTGTTCCAACCATTCACCGTATATGCCCTATGGCGGGACTGCTTGGTCTTTGTTTCCAACCATGTGCATGTAACATAGGCCTATCCTGCTTCCTATCACTGCCATAACAAACTATTGCAAAATTAGTGCTTGACAGCAATGTCCACAATAGCCAAACTATGGAAAGAACCTAGATGTCCATCAACAGATGAATGGATAAAAAAGATGTGGTATATATATACAATAGAATACTATGCAGCCATCAAAAGAAATGAAATCTTGCCATTTGTGACGACGTGGATGGAACTAGAGGGTATTATGCTTAGTGAAATAAGTCAATCAGAGAAAGACAACTATCATATGATCTCCTTGATATGAGGAAGCGGAGATGCAATGTGGGGGTTTGGGGGGTAGGAAAAGAATAAATGAAAGAGGATGGGATCGGGAGGGAGACAAACCATAAGAGACTCTTAATCTCACAAAAGAAACTGAGGGTTGCTGGGGGGGAGGGGGGTCGGGAGAGGGTGGCGGGGTTATGGACATTGGGAAGGGTATGTGCTATGGTGAGTGCTGTGAAATGTGTAAACCTGGCGATTCACAGACCTGTACCCCTGGGGATAAAAACATAAATAAAAAAATAAATTAAAAAAATTAGTGCTTGAAACCCACACAAAGTTACTCTCCTAGAGTTTTAGAGGTCAGAAGTCCTAAATCAGTCTCACTTGTTGGCAGGACTGGTTCTTTCTGGAGGTTCCAAGGAAGACTCCATCTGCTGCCCCTGCCCTTTCCAGCTTCTAGAGACTGCTCGAGTTTGCGTTCCTCTCATCCCCTACTGCTCATTCTGGCGGGGACGGCTGCATCAAAGACACCTTCCCACCGCCACTGAGTATTTTTAATTTTTGTTATGTTGACTCTGCTACAAACTCCTGGCCACCCTTCTAATTACATTTTCTAGATACAGCAGTGAGGGGAGGTGTGGGGGGTCAAGAATTCTATATTCTGGCAGTTATATTCTATACATTCATGGAGAAAGACCAACTTAGCAGATACTGAACCATGGCTCCTGCAAGAAGTACAAGGTCAGGGTCCTGCAGGACTAACCAATGCCTTGATTCATGTGTTTAGGCTTTAGAATCTTTTCCTTAATATATGTTGTTGATTCACTAACGTGGAACTCGTGCCCGCAGCACCGCCTAACTCATGCCTGAACCAAGCTTACCGAACAGCCTCTCATGCTTGCGGGCGCCAGACAACACCACATTTGGGGACCATTTTAAACAGCAAAGTCACCAACGAAAAGCACAAAAGCGAGAAAAACAGTGCTAAGTAGACCACGAAAGGAACACTGGCGGGGAGGGACAGATTAACAGGAGAGAAAAAGAAGAAAACCCACAGCGTTTTATTATGTGCACACAGAGGACCAATAATGAAATTAAGGAATTCTAAGTGGAATTCTAAGCTGCTGAGGTAGTGAAGAGTAAAAAGTGACAAGGTTTATTTCTGCAGCCTTTTGGACGTTAAAGTCACTATCTCTGGTGATGAGGAAGGCTTCTTACTTCTTAGTAAAAGGAAGATGTTTTTCATATGGGAGATTTGTGTCCTGCTTTCAGGGGGACAGAGTAGGGTCTAAGTGTCTTGCACCCGTTGTTTTTTTTTAAGATTTTATTTATTTATTTGAGAGAGAACACATGAAGGGGGAGGGGCAGAGGGAGAAGAGAAGCAGGCTCTCTGCTGAGCAGGGAGCCCAACGCAGGGCTCGAACCCAGGGCCTGAGCCGAACGAAGGCAGACGCTTAACTCACTGAGCCACCCAGGTGCCCTGAGCCAAGTGTTTCCTAACTAACTTTTATTAAGAGAATCCATATGCGAACGTGGCACATTTGGGGAGCCTGCTCTTGGCTCCTACAATGCTGTTTGCAGAATAAGAGCTGAAATGAGAAGGCAGAGATTGTCTTGTCCGAACGCACCGGGACCCAAAATTTGCATCACCCTGTTCATGTCCACAGATGACCCCAAGTGGTTACAAACACATTTTAGCCAGAAGGTGAATTAGCAAGGATGGAATCCATAAATAATACGCATTGGCTGCATTACCAAACTCCTTTCCAGAAAATCCGTACAATTGGAGGCTGCTGGGAGCTCTTGTGTGCGATGAGATACTGTTTCCGCTGACTATAAGCATGACCAGTTCAAAAATTGTTGAGTGGATTTTTTTTTTCAGGTACTTCATTGTTTCAGTTTGAATTTGTTCTATTACTTCTGAGGTCAATTTTTTCAACGCATTTGTTAGTCAATTATTTTTCTAAAATTTTTTCCTTCTTTTTCTTTTTTCTCCTTTCTTCTTTTTCTTCTTCGTTCATTTTCTATGGGGGTTTTTGGGTCTTCATATCAAGGAGGACGAGCTTTGTGCACATCAACTTGACTGACTTGGACTTCATGTAGATGTTTTCGCCCAGTTTTCTGCTCGCCTTGTCGCTGGCTCTCTGAACGTTCGCAAACAAGAAGTCCATCAACTGTACACTCGAGCGCTTTCGAGATATTTGGAAACAACAACAAAAAAGACAGGCTGTTGTCTGACATACAAAGGGTTTGAGAGACGAAAGAGACAAAGTTTACAAACTTTCCAGTGAAACCTGCACTGGCAGGATCTTGCCTCTGAATTGCTGAGAAAACCACAACCCACAATTCCGTGGACCAAACCAGACTGATTTATCACATAAACCGGCTGCTGGGCACTGGGCAGGGAAGACGGTGAAGGCGTCTTTAAATAAATTCAGTATGTTCTTGCAACTGTCAGACCAACCGCAGGGATGATGGCCATAGTCACCTTCTCGCAACAGTAGCTAAAACTGTTAATTATAACTAAATCTGTTCCAAATACATTTCATGGTTTTTACAAGGTGAGAAGCGCTTTGCTAGGGAATAACTCAGTAGAGAATTGTTTCCTTGTGTTTGTGTGTGTGTGTGTGTGTGTGTGTGTGTGTGTGTGTGTTTAATTATTGAGGCATTAATTTAGAAAATTACCATAATAAGTTCTGAATTCTTGATTTGGGATTATGTAACTACATAGGATTCTATTTGATATACAGATAGACACACAAAACAAAAATACAGGTTTAGATTCACACACTATGGTCAGTTTTTTGGGGGGAATGCTGCTCATTTAAACTAACCACATATTTTATACTAAAAAAACCCTTAAAAAAATAGGGTGAAGTTGCATTTCACTGGGATGAGGTGACGATAAACTAAATTCTGACTGTAACCATCTTTGGTCATGTTTATACTTATAATTACTTAGATACAATTTATTTAATATATTTTCTGGCACCTTTTCTTATTCAAGTCCAACAATACTGCTTTAAGGGTGGAATTATGGTCTATCTTGCCAAAATGTAATTGTTTTGCCAAAACGTAATTTTTAATTATAATATTTATCTCACATATCTCATTACAGATATATTTGAACGAAAAGCACCTGCAAGAGTCATTCTCACTCCAGCTGGTGGGGGAAGGGCAGCACATTAGAATCTCTGGAAAATTTTTAAAAATATCAATGTTTTACTTCATCCCTCATGAGTTAAATCAGAATTTCTGAGGAAGGACACCAGGCCCTGGCATTTTCATGAAAAGCTTCCCAGGTAACTTTTGTGCGTAACCAGGACTGGGGACCACCAATCTGTATAATACTATGATAGCTTTTCTATACGTAAATAAGCAACTCATTATATTGCAGATAAAATGATAATCATTTTGAGTATGTCTGAACAATGTACATTGTGCCATTCTCGTTCGGAAGCTGTTTAAGTCATCTGGCAAGATTTCACACGATCAATCACTGTTCTAGATTCTCTAGTTACTTCTCCTTTATTTCCTTGAATCTTAAAGGACTCTGATATTTTATTTTATTTCATTTTATTTTATTTTGAGAAAACAAGCAGGGGGAGGGGCAGAGGGACAAGAAAAGAGGGACTCTCAAGCAGAGTCCATGCTGAGTGTGGAGCCTGGGGCAGGGATTGTTCCCATGACCCTGAGACCATGGCCCGAGCTGACATCAAGAGTCAGACGCTCAACTGACTGAGCCACCAGGTGCCCCAGGTAAAGGACTCCGATGATTAAGGGAAAAAACTTCACAGCCATTTTATCTTTTTTTTTTTTTTTTAAGATTTATTTATTTATTAGTTAGAGAGAGAGAGAGAGCGCGAGCACAGGCAGACAGAGAGGCAGGCAGAGGCAGAAGCAGGCTCCCTGCCAAGCAAGGAGCCCGATGTGGGACTCGATCCCAGGACGCTGGGATCATGACCTGAGCCGAAGGCAGCCGCTTAACCAACTGAGCCACCCAGGCGTCCCACGGCCATTTTATCTTAATGATTAAACATTTTTGAAAAGCAGTTTTTCTGTATTACTAACAGTCTTGTGAGGAGAAGAGGGAGATCATAGTTTCTTGGAATTTTGTGATATGTTTTCAAGATAAAAAGTACCCCCATGCCTTCCCCCCCATTTAGTACATACTGTCTACAGTTATTCTGATTTTAACTTAAATAATATTTGACTTTATACTTTCATAATTGTTAGGTATAATTTTATTGACATTCCTCACCATACCTTTGAACACTCCCCAATCATAAAGGAATGTGTATTCCAGAAAATCATCCTAACATTATAGACACAAAAGCTAAAACACAGTAAATATAGCACATCACATTTTCCCATTCTGTGTAATTGTCCTTGTCACAAGGAAACTGAGGGACTCCATAAAAATCTGCTTTTTTTCTCCTTTTTCTGCTTCTATTCTTGCCAGGACCTGCACCCCAACCTTAAATATGTCTGATGCTATATCCTCCCTATAAGACCAAGGAGTTACTGATTTCTTTAGAGGCTTCCAGCAGCACAGCAGATAATATCTAAGGAAGGACTGGGTGAGAATGATGGAATGAAGCCACCATGTGCATTTTCCAGACCACTGGCACTAGACATCTTGATGCCCAGACCCCCGATGTCAAGGAACAAGTGACTTTTGCAGGACACCTGGACCCTTGCCCTTGTTCTGACCAGTTCCTTGATGCCCAAGAGGACCGTACACAAGACCACATTCCTCAAGAAAAACCTCAGACCCCGAGCAAAGACGAGTCTCCCCTCCTTTCCTTTCTGAGTCTCACAGACACTCCATTTGTGCTCTCTCCATACCCCCAACACGCTCTGCTCACTTCCTGCTGGCTCATGTTTGATTGCTATTCTGCGTGTGGCCAAGACCCTCTTAGCTCGTCCTGCCCAGCCCCCTCTGGGCCCTTGATCTGGCCTGCCTCCATCAGTAATGGTCGAACCTGAGCTAAAACTGGAGTATTTGTATCTGTGTTGTTTTGGTGAAATCACAGCACTTTTGTATTTCAATTTTCTGAATTGGAAAATTGAATCAAAACCTTCTTGTCATCCAGCTTTGGTTCCTGTTTTTGAGCTTTCACTAACCTAGTGATTGCCTCGCTGGCCAACACCATTTTGATTTTCCCTTTTTTAAAGATTTATTATTTTCATTTTAGAAAGAGAGTGCATGTATGTGTGGGAGGGTCGGTGGGGGGCAGAGGGAGAGAGAAACCCAAGTAGACTCCACACTGAGCAGAGGGCCCAATGTCTCAACCCTGAGATCATGACGTGAACTGAAAACAAAATGGATGCTCAACCGACTGCACTACCCAGGTACCACTATTTTCCTTTTTTTTCCCATTCTCCCAAACATTTAAAAAAAATTTTATTAACATGTAATGTATTATTTGTTTCAGGTGTACACATCTGTGAATCATCAGTCTTACACACCACTTAACACAGCACTCACCATAACACATACCCTTCCCCATGTGTGTGACTCAGTCACCCTAGCCCTGCCCTTCCCCTCCAGAAACCCTCAATTTGTTTCCGGAGATTAAGAGTCTCTTATGGTTTGTCTTCTTCCCTGGTGCCATCTTATTTCATTTTTTTTCCCTCCCTACCTCCACAAATCCCCGCCCCGCCTCTAAATTTCCTCATATCAGGGAGATCATATGATATTTGTCTTTCTCTAACTGACTTATTTCACTTAACATAATATCCTCTAGTTCTATCTACATCATTGCAAATGGCAAGATTTCGGTTTTTTGATGGCTGCATAGTATTCCATTGTATATATATATGCCACTTCTTCTTTATCCATTCATCTATTGATGGACATCTATGTTCTTTCTGTCATATGGCTATTGTGAGCATTGCTGCTATAAACATTTGGGTGCACATACCCTTCGGATCCCTACATTTGTATCTTTAGGGTAAATACCCACTATTGCAATTGCTGGGTTGTAGGTTAGCTCTATATTGAGGAACCTCCATACTGTTTTCGAGAATGGCTGTACCAGCTTGCATTCCCACCAACAATGGAAGAGGGTTCCCCTTTCTCTGGATCCTTGCCAACACCTGTCATTTCCTGACTGGTTAATTTTAGCCATTCTGACTGGTGTGGTGAGGTGGTATCTCACTGTGGTTTTGATTTGTATTTCCCTGATGCCAAGTGATGTTGAGCAATTTTTTGTGTTCTGTGGGCCATTTGGATGTCTTCCTTGAAGAAATGTCTGTTCATGTCTTCTGCCCATTTCTTGATTGGATTATTTGCTCTTTGGGTGTTGAGTGTGGGAAGTTCTTTATAAATTTTAGATACTAACCCCTTATTTGATATGTTATTTGAAAATATCTTCTCTTCTGTTTGTTGTCTTTTGGTTTTGTTGACTGTTGCCTTTGCTGTGCCAGAGCTTTTGATCTTGATGAAATCCCAGTAGTTCATTTTTGCCCTTGCTTCCCTTGCCTTTGGCAGTATTTCTAGGAAAAAGTTGCTGCCTGTGTTCTCCTCAAAGATTTTGATGGATTCCTGTCTCACATTGAGGTCTTTCATCCATTTGACTCATTTTTGTGTGTGGTGTAAAGAAATGGCCCAGTTTCATTCTTCTGAATGTGGCTGTCCAATTTTCCCAATACCATTTGTTGAGGAGACTGTCTTTTTCCATTGGACATCCTTTCCTGCTTTGTCAAAGATTAGTTGACCCTAGAGTTGAGGGTCTATTTCTGGGCTCTCTATTCTGTTCCACTGATCTATGTGTCTGTTTTTGTGCCGGTACCATACTGTCTTGATGATTCCAGCTCTGTAATAGAGCTTGAAGTCTGGAATTGTGATGCTGCAAGCTTTAGTTTTCTTTTTCAAAATTCCTCTGACTATTCAGGGTCTTTCCTGGTTTCATATAAATTTTAGGATTATTTGTTCCATTTATTTGAAAAAATTGATGATATTTTGATAGGAATTGCATTAAATGTGTAGATTGCTCTAGGTAGCATAAACATTTTCACAATTATTTTTCCCAACCCAACATTTTTCCATTTCTTTGTGTCTTCCTCAATTTCTTTCATGAGTACTCTATAGTTTTCTGAGTACAGATTCTTTGCCTCTTTCATTAGATTTATTCCTAGGTATCTTATGGTTTTGAGTACAACTATAAATGGGATCAACTCCTTAATTTCTCTTTCTTCTGTCTTGTTTGTGCATAGAAATGTAACTGATTTCTGTGCAATGATTTTATATCCTGACACTTTACTGAATTCCTGTATGAGTTCTAGCATTTTTGGAGTGGAGTCTTCTGGGTTTTTCACATGAAGTATCATATCATCTGCAAAGAGTGAGAGTTTGACTTCTTCTTTGTCAATTTGGATGCCTTTTATTTCTTTTTGTTGTCTGATTGCTGAGGCTAGGACTTTTAGTACTGTGTTGAATAGCAGTGGTGAAAGTGGACATCCTTGTCGTGTTCCTGACCTTAAGGGAAAAGCTCTTGGTTTTTCCCCATTGAGAATGATATTTGCTGTGAGTTTTTCATAGACGGCTTTGATGATATTGAGGTATGTACCCTCTATCACACTGTGAAGAGGTTTGCTCAAGAAAGGTTGCTGTACTTTGTCAAATGCTTTTTCAGCGTCTATTTAGAGTATCATATGGTTCTTCTTACTTCTTTTTTTAATGTACTGTATCACATTAATTTGTGTGTGCAGATGTTGAACCAACCTTGCAGCCCAGGAATAAGTCCCACTTGGTCGTGATGAGTAATTCTTTTGATGTACTGTTGGATCCTATTGGCCAGTATTTTGGTGAGAATTTTTGGATCCAAGTTCATCAGGGATATTGGTCTGTAATTCTCCTTTTTGATGGGATCTTTGTGTGGTTTTGGGATCAAGGTGATGCTGGCCTCATAAAATGAGTTTGGATATTTTCCTTCCATTTTTGTTTTTTGGAACAGTTTCAGGAGACTAGGTATTACTTCATCTTTAATATTTGGTAGAATTCCAAATTCTGTGGGAAGCCATCTGGCCCAGGGCTCTTGTTTGTTGGGAGATTTTTGATGACTGCTTCAATCTCCTTACTGGGTATGGGTCTGTTCAGGTTTCCTATTCTTCTGGTTCAGTTTTGTTAGTTTATATATCTCTAGGAATACATCCATTTCTTCCAGGTTGTCAACTTTGCTGGCATATAGTTTAGTTGCTCATGATATGTTTTTATAATTATTTTTATTTATTTGGTGTTGGTTGTGTTCTCTCCTCTTTCATTCATAATTTTATTAATTTGGGTCCTTTCTCCTTTCTTTTTGGTAAGTCTGGTCAGGGGTTTATCGATCAATCTTATTAATCCTTTCAAAGAACCAGCTTCTAGTTTTGTTGATCTGTTCTACTATTCTTTTGGTTTCTATTTCATTGATTTCTGCTCTGAACTTTATTATTTCTCTTCTTTTGCTGGGTTTAATCTTTCTTTGCTATTCTTTCTCTCCAGCTCCTTTAGGTGTAGGGTTAGGCTGTGTATTTGAGACCTTTCTTGTTTCTTGAGAAAGGCTGGTATTGCTATATACTTTCCTTTCATGACCACCTTTGCTGCATTCCAAAGATTTTCAACAGTTGTGTTTTCATTTTCCTTTGTTTCCATGAATTTTTAAAATTCTTTTTCAAGTTCCTGGTTGGCCCATTCATCCTTTAGTAGGATACTCTTTAGTCTCTATGTGTTTGAATTCTTTGCAACTTCCCTCTTGTGATTGAGTTCTAGTTTCAAAGCATTGTGGTCTGAAAATATGCAGGGAATGATCCCCATCTTTTGGTACTGGTTGATACCTGATTTGTGACACAGGATGTGACTTATTCTGGAGAATGTTCCATGTGCACTAGAGAAGAATGTGTATTCTGTTGCTTTGGGATGGAATGTTCTGAATATATCTGTGATGTCCATCTGGTCCAGTGTGTCATGTAAAGCCTTTATTTCCTTGTTGATCTTTTGCTTAGATGATCTGTCTATTTCAGTGAGGGGGATGTTAAAGTCTCCTACTATTATTGTATTATTGTCCATGTGTTTCTTTGATTTTGTTATTAATTGGTTTATGTAATTGACTAGTCCCATGTTAAGGGCTATTTAAAATTGCTAAAGAGGGATATTTTTTAAAAATCCCTACGCTTTTAAATAGGGATATTTAAAATTGCTAGATATTCTTTTTGGTCAGATGCTTTAAGTATAATATAGTGTTCTTCTTCATCTCTTATTTCAGTCTTTGGCTTAAAATCTAATTTGTCTGATATAAGGATTGCCACCCCAGGTTTCCTTTGATGTCCATTAGCATGGTAAATTGTTGTCCACCCCCTCATTTTAAATCTGGAGGTGTCTTGTAGCATAAGGATGGGACTTGTTTTGTTTTGTTTTTATTCATTCTGATACCCTGTGTCTTTTGATTAGGGCATTTTGCCCATTTACATTCAGGGTAACTATTGAAGGATGTGAATTTAGTGCCACTGTATTGCCTGCAAGGTGACTGTTATTGTATATTGTCTCTGCTCCTTTCTGGTCTGTTATTTTTAGGCTTTCTCTTCACTTAGAGGACCCCTTTCAATATTTCCAGTAGGGCTGGTTTGGTGTTTCAAATTCTTTTCGTTTTTGTTTGTCCTGGAAGATTTTTATCTCTCCTTCTATTTTCAGTGACAGCCTAGCTGGATATAGTATGCAACCTTCAGCTGCATATTTTTCTCATTTGGTGTTCTGAATATATCATGCCAGTCCATTCTGGACTGCTAGGTTTCTGTGGATAAATATGCCCTCAATCTAATATTCGATCTAATTCAATCTAATATTCCTACTATTGTAGGTTATAGACCTTCTGTCCTGAGCTGCTTTCAGGATTTTCTCTTTGTCACTGAGACTTGTAAGTTTTACTATTAGATCATGGTGTGTTGACCTGTTTTTATTGATTTTGAGGGGAATTCTCTGTGCTTCCTGGATTTTGATGCTTGTTCCCTTCCCCAAATTGGGGAAGTTCTCTGCTTTAATTTACTCCAATATACCTTCTGCTCCCATCTCTCTTTTTCTTCTGGGATACCTATTATTCTAATATTGTTTTGTCTTATTGTATCACTTATCTCTCAAATTCTCCCCTTGAGGTCCAGTAGTTGTTTATCTCTTTTTTTTT